>ML346494.1:0-66955 GCA_005239505.1 Nicotiana paniculata
ATATATATATATATATATATATATATATATATATATATATATATATATATATTTGTGATTTTTCTTAAATATATAAATAGTAATAAATTTTGTACTTTAAGAATGTGAGTATTATTAAATCTATATATCTTTTTATATAAAATCTACTAAGAGTAAGATAAAACTCTAAAACATCAAGATTACACCTAAAAAAAATATATTTACACTAAAATAATATATAATTTGGTTGTGATAAAAAATTAGTTGTTCACAGCATGCCCCTCTTTCCTTGGAAACATGAAGAGTTTTCAGGCAAAGAAAAATGAACAAGGTGACTGATTTTTGACCTCACTATTATTTGAAAAGGAAAAGAAGATAAAAGAAAAATATGCGACCGAGCCTTGGTTTTAGGAAGCCTACATATCCCAGGTTATAAGGAAATCAGGTCACGTGTAGTTCAAGTGAAAGAAGAGTGAGGAAGTATTCTTAGAGGGAATCTCGAGTGAAGTTCCGTCGAGTTTCCGATCCGCGGTTCCTGATATTACATCAAAATGAAAAGAAAATTACATACTCTTGAAATCTAAGAGTTACAAAATTCCTATCTATATGCCATCCGGAGTCTTGTCTTGATTCTTGACTTGCTTCTCCTATTGACTTTAGATTGAAACTTGATGCTCGCTCTCGATGCGACAAACTATGAAATATTCTTGCATGCTTGTTTCTTGATCAGATGATGGAAAGATGGATCTTGACCATATGTGTCCGGTTGCAATACGTCAAAGCTGGTTGCGGCTGATATTGGGATCAAACGTTCCACTTTCTCTGGAAAGAACTGAATTTTTTTTTTTTTGCACATCCAATTCGTGCTTTGCAGAAAAACCTACAAGCCATCACAAACAAACAAAACGAATAAAATTTTTCTGCCCCAGTTTGTACTAGAAAATTTTGTGAGTTATTGAAAACACATTAAACTATCTTTATTGTTTCAGAATAAAGAATTGAAAAAGACACCATTTTTTATTATAAATAATAGGGGATGTTGTACCCAGTGTTAACAAGAATGAAGGCAACCAGGGGATGTAGTACCTTGTGTTGGCGATAAGATGAGGCTCGTGGCACTCTAAGATGCTACTAGGGAATGTCGTACCCTATGTTGGCAAAACGATGTAACCAGGGGATGTAGTACCTTGTGTTGGCGATAAGATGAGGCTCGTGGCACTCTAAGATGCTACTAGGGAATGTCGTACCCTATGTTGGCAAAACAATGTAACCAGGGGATGTAGTACCCTGTGTTTGGAAATGAGGTGAGGCTCATGGCTCTCTCAGATTCTACTAGGGAATGTCGTGACCTATGTTGGTAAAAGAAAAAAAAATACAACTAGGGGATGTAGTACCCTATGTTAGCAAAAATAAATGCAGCAAGGGGATGTAGTACCCTGCGTTGGCAATAAGGTGAGGCTCATGGCTCACTGAGATTCTACTACGGAATGTCGTACCCTATGTAGGCAAAAAGTAATGCGACCAGGGGATGTAGTACCCTGTGATTGGCAATAAGATGAGGCTCTTGGCTCTCTAAGATTCTACTAGGGAACGTCGTTCCCACTGTAGGAAGAAATAAAATGCAACTAGGAGATGTAGTACCCTTTGTTGGTGATAAGATGAGTCTCGTGGCACTATGAGATGCTATTAGGGAATGTCGTACCCTATGTAGGCAGAAAATAATGTGACCAGGGGATGTAGTACCCTATGTTGACAATAAGATGAGGCTCTTGGCTCTCTAATATTCTACTAGGGAATGTCGTACCCTATGTAGGCAGAAAAAAAAATGCAACTAGGGGATGTAGTATCCTATGTTAGCAATAAGAAATGCAACCAAGGGATGCAGTACCCTATGTTGGAAATAAGGTGAGGCTCATGGCCCACTGAGATTCTACTAGGGAATGTCGTACCCTATGTAGGCAAAAAGTAATGCGACCAGGGGATATGGTACCCTGTGTTTAATATAGGGTATTGATTCCCTAAAATGAAACTAAGAATAACATGATTACATGTATATTACAAGAAAACTAAGGATTTGAGAACTTCACTTGGTGGTGTTCGCCTTTTCACGAACTGTTTTATAAAATTGTTCTGTTCCTGTTCTGAACAAAGAAAAAATTTGTTAGTTTTAAAATGGTGGTCAGTTTGTGGCCTTGATTTCTTGGGCAACTTGACCTTACGTCCATTACAATTGTTAGAAACACTGACTCCGTCGATGGTCGTACAAATTGCCGGGAGATTCTGTCATTACTTTCTGGAGATCTTCTTTCTCAACATCAAAACCCGACTATTTTGCGCCTATCACCATTTGTGTTTATGGTGCAAACAACCTTGCTCCCAGAACAACTTTTAACTGAGTAACTTTTATTGATTTTTGACACATTGTTCAGTCCTTCAAGACTTTTGCTCGTTAGGGAAACTCAAAGATGGGTTTATTCCTTTGCCCATGATGTTCATGCCCAGCAATCTTTGCTTCATATAACAGGGAAACTGTAACCGATTTTGCGGCCTTTTCTTTGCTTTGCTTTGATGAAATTATATTGAAAGTTACTCAAAAATAATAGTACAAAAAAACAAGAAGGTGAACTAATAGGTATTACAACTTAAAGTGTACCTATCAGAGAAGAAAAATAAGAATAAAAAGGACTTATCTGGATGAATATGCTGATTTCAATCAAAATGGCATGCACTTTGGACTGGATGCCCGATCCGTCTGAACCGTCTAATTCTCAAAATCAATTGTAAACTTCAATTTGAAACTGAGTTCTTTGTCTTAACCATGCTTGTGTCAGGATATAAGAAGATTTAAATCGATCAACGATGCCCTTTTTGGGTTTTCAACGATTGACCTCTCTCATTTGTCTTTCTCACAATTGACCATTGCCTTATAGTGCCTGTGAGGGTTTTCACCAATAAGACTCTCTTATTTTATTTTTCTCTTTACAATGGCTGAGGCATCGCCCGTAGTATACTGACTTAGCATTCTCAAAAGTTGATCAGAAGGTCTTAACAGGGAAAGGTAAAAAGAACTTATTCAACTGAACTACAACTTTTTGAACCATTTTGACAGAAACACCGTCAAAAAATAATATAAAATCATGCCCCAGTTTCTTTGAATACTGGAAAATGTGGATTTTTGTTTTAGTGTGACCAAACCCTAGAGTGAGGCTGCCTACGTATCCTTTCGGAATCAAGTCGGACGTAGTTCAATTAACATGAACTTGTTTTGATGATTTTTTGAATTTTTTTTTTTTTTTTTTTTTTTTTTTTTTTTTTTACATTGGTTCCAAAAGAGGGGAAAACAAAGAAATATAAACAAGGCTTCAAAGGGCTAACTAGGGTTAAACAGTGTTTGGGTAGCGAGAATGATAGCCTTTCGTCATCCCAACCTGAGAATGCTAAGTATAAAATGTCCCCACAGAGGCATGTCAGACATAATATCTCTTGACCGCATCTGCATTGACAGATATGTCAGTCACCTTTCCTTCAATATCTGCCAACTGTAGAGCTCCTTTTGACAATACTTTCTTGACGAGGTAAGGACCTTGCCAATTCGGTGCGAACTTTCCTTTTGCTTCTTCCTGGTGCGGAAAGATACATTTCAAAACAAGTTGTCCCACCTCAAATTGTCTTGAGCGCACATTTTTATTGTAAGCACGTGCCATTCTTTGTTGGTATAACTGACCAAAACAAACTGCCGCCAAATGCTTTTTATCAATTAAATTCAACTATTCCAATCGGGACTTGACCCATTCAGTGTCTTCAATTCCTGCTTCAACAATGATTCGAAGAGAGGGAATCTCAACTTCCGCAGGTATGACTGCTTCAGTGCCATAAACCAGCAAGTAGGGCGTTGCGCCANATCAACTTCCGCAGGTATGAACGCTTCAGTTCCATAAACCAATAAGTAAGGCGTTGCGCCAACTGATGTACGTACAGTTGTCCGGTATCCCAAAAGAGCAAAAGGCAGTTTCTCGTGGCATTGTCTAGACCATTTGACCATCTTCCTAAGAATCTTCTTGATGTTCTTGTTCGCAGCTTCAACAACTCCATTAGCTTTGGGCCGGTAAGGAGTAGAATTGCGATTCTCCATTTTAAATTTTTCCCATACCTCCTTCATCAGATGACTATTCAAATTAGTAGCATTATCTGTAATAATGGTTTTTGGATTACCGAAACAACAGATGATGTTGGAGTGAACAAATTTTACTACTTCTTTCTTGGTAACCTCTTTCAATGTAATAGCTTCCACCCATTTGGTGAAGTAATCAATTATAACCAAGATGAATCTGTGCCCATTTGAAGATTTTTGCTCGATTGGGCCGATGACGTCCATTCTTCAGGCAACAAAAGGCCAAGGAGACGACATAGGATATAATTCTAAAGGAGGCGAGTGAATCAAATCGTTGTGAATCTGACACTGGTGGCACTTGCGAACAAAACGAAAGAAATCTCTCTCAATAGTAAGCCAATAATATCCCGCTCGAAGGATTTTCTTTGCTAGAACATACCAATTCATGTGCGAACAAAAAACTCTCGAATGCACCTCATTCATAATCATATCAGCTTCTTTGGCGTCCACACATCTCAACAAATTCAAATCCGGAGTTCTTTTGTATAGGATTTCCCCACTCAAAAAGAAACCATTAGAGAGTCGCCTAATAGTTCTCTTTTGGTCCCTATTAGCGTGTTCTGGATATTATCTTGTTTTCAGATACTGTTTAATATCACGGTACCATGGTTCACCATCTAGTTCTACTTCAATTGTATTGCAATAACCATGTTGATTCCGAATTTGAATTTCCAATGGGTCAATGTGAGTATTACCCGGATATGGAAGCATTGAGGCCAGGGTGGCCAAGGCATCAGCTAATTCATTGTGAAACCTAGGAATGTACCTGAACTCGATGGACTTGAACCTTTTGCTAAGATCTTCCACATATTGTATATATGGAATGAGCTTGATATCTCGAGTCTCCAAATCACCTTGAGCCTGCCGAATAAGAAAATCTGAATATCCCATCACCAAAAGTTCGTGCACATTTAGATTTATTGCCATGTTCAAAACATGATGCAAGCTTCATATTCTGCCGTGTCGTTTGTACAGAAGAAATGAAGTCTTGCCGTGGCAGGGTAATGTTTCCCCGTAGGTGATACAAGAATTGTCCCAATCCCTACACTTTTGATGTTGACCGCCCCATCAAAATATAGTTTCCAAACTTGACTGTCATCTGGAACTGCTTCTTCAACTAAATTAACCTTTTCATCTGGGAAGTATGTGTTCAATGATTTATACTCATCATCAACCGGGTTTTCTGCCAAATGATCAACTAAAGCTTGTGCCTTCATGGCTGTACGAGTGACATAAAAAATATCAAACTCTGTGAGCAAGATTTGCCATTTTGCCAATCTGCCTGTTGGCATCGGCTTCTGAAAGATGTACTTTAGGGGATCCATTCGTATATGAGGTAAGTTTTATAGGCCAAGAGATAATGCCTAAGCTTCTGCGCGACCCAAGTTAAGGTGCAACATGTCCTTTCCAAAAGAGTGTATTTGGCCTCATAAGTGGTGAACTTTTTGCTCAGATAATAGATTGCTTGTTCCTTTTTGCCTGTGGCATCATGTTGACCCAAAACACAACCAAAAGAACTATACATTACTGACAGATATAAAAACAGAGGCCTACCAGGTTCCGGCGGGACAAAAACAGGGGGATTTGACAAATATTATTTGATCTTATCAAAAGCTTCTTGGTACTCATCTGTCCACTTGATAGCAGTGTTCTTTTTTAACAACTTAAAAATAGGCTCACATGTGGTTGTAAGCTGCGCGATGAATCTACTGATGTAGTTCAACCTCTCGAGTAAACTCATGACTTCTTTTTTATTCTTTGGGGCAGGAATCTCTCGAATGGTATTTATCTTTGAGGGATCTAACTCAATGCCTCTTTGACTAACTATAAAGTCCAAAAGCTTCCCAGAAGGAACTGCAAATTCACATTGGGCCGGATTGAGTTTGAGATTGTACCTTCGTAGCCTTTCAAAAAACGTTTTCAAGTCTTGCACGTGGTCATGTTGTGTTCTGGACTTAACGATCACACCATCAATGTACACTTCAATATATTTGTGCATCATGTCATGGAATATGGTAGTCATGGCCATTATGTAAGTTGCCCCTGCATTTTTCAAACCAAATGGCATGACTCTATAACAATATGGAGTTGTGAAGGTAGTCTTTTCTGCATCTTCCTCATCCATCAGAATTTGGTGATATCCGGCATAACAATCCACAAAAGATTGGATCTCATGCTTAGCACAATTGTCAACAAGGATATGAATGTTGGGTAAGGGAAAGTTGTCTTTTGGGCTTGCTTTGTTTAAATCCCTATAGTCAACACAAACTCTGATTTTCCCATCCTTCTTTGGCACTGGCACAACATTTGCTAACCATGTGGTATATCTGACGACCCTGATTACATTTGCATTTAGTTGCTTCGTGATTTCTTCTTTAATCTTATCACTCATGTCTGTCTTAAACTTCCTTTGTTTTTGCTGGATTGGTGGAAAATTAGGATATGTGGGAAACTTATGAACCACTAAATCGGCACTCAAACCCGGCATGTCATCATACAACCAAGAAAATACATCTCTATACTCGAACAAAACTTGAATTATGGCATCTCTTGTCCTTTGTTCAGTATGAATGCTTATTTTTGTTTCTCTGGTTTCTTCAGGACTTCCCAGGTTAATTGCCTCAGTTTCATTTAAGTTAGGCTTAGGCTTATTCTCAAATTGATCCAATTCCCTTTTTATTTCCTTTAAAGCCTCATCTTCATCATACTCAACTTCTGATTCATTATTTCGAGATTAGACAGCTTTTTAAGACCTAGGCATGAATTCCGCGTGCATGTCATGTTTTTAAAGCCAGCATTAACAAAACTAAAAATGATAAGAAATTAACAAAAATTAGGGGAAGGAAAAGAATTTTTTTTACTATGAAACAGGAACTTCATTTCATGAATTTGAAAGGATAGAAGGATTAACATCAAAGCAATTAAACTAAAATATCTGGATTACAACCCTTAAAATAATCCAGATACAAAAAAAAGCAACAAAACGGACTACCACGACTCCTTCCTGATGGGAAGAGGAGTTGCTTCCCAGTTGTTGAGCGAGGTATCTGGACCAATCAGCTGAACACTTGCACGGCTAGGGCCTTCACCAAATTGAACCATATTGATCTCATAGAACATCTCCTTAAGACCCTGGCAAACTTCATCAATGTCATTCTGAGTAGAAGGATTTTGGGCTTCTTCAAATTGCGGCTTGACAAAAGAGTAGGCAATGTGAGGGATTGGTTTGGACAAATTCCAACCATTCTTTTTGCGGGCCTTGGCTCTGTCTATGTCAGCCGACGTTGGTTTAAAACCCAAACCAAAGGTACCTTTCTTCAAAAATAGAGCAATAGGGTTCACAATTCCCCGCAGAGAGGATCCTAATCCTTTTCTTGGTTCATAACCGTTCCTTAACATCAATGAAGCTACCATCATAGATGTGGCTGACAGACGGGGATGCTGAATTGGTTTTCATTCTTTCACTTGGTTCACTTCAATCACCTCAAATTCTTGATATATAAGGGATTCACATCCTTCCTTGGTCTCGACACATGGAATGGACGGGTCTTTATAGACTAATGAGTCGTCTTCCCCATGAACAAAAATATCTTGCCTATCATACTTGAATTTGACCATTTGATGTAGGGTGGATGGTACAACTCTAGCCATATGGATCCACGACCTTCCCAGAAGAAAATTATAGGAAGTTTTCATATCCAACACTTGAAAGACAATGTTAAAATCAACCGGGCTGATTTTCATGGTGAGTTCGATTTCCCCAATAGTGTCTCTTTTTGAACCATCAAAAGCACTGATGCTGAAATTACTAGTTCGAATTCTGTTAGTGTCAATGTTCAGCTCTTGTAGAGTAGAAAGAGGACATACATCTACACTTGAGCCTCCGTCAATCATGACTCCTTTCACGTAATGCCCTTCACATTTGACCGTAAGATGCAAAGCTCTATTGTGCCCAGCCCCTTCCTCAGGCAAATCATCATCGCTGAAAGAAATCTTATTCACTTCAAAGAATCTTTCAGCCATTTTTTCTAGCTGATTCACCGTTGTCTTTTCTGAGACATATGCTTCGTTCAGAGTTTTGATCAACACACGGCGATGTTCTTCTGAGTGCAAAAGCAGAGATAACAAAGAAATCTGAGCAGGGGTTTTCCTTAGTTGGTCAATGATTGAGTAGTCCTGCATTTTCATCTTCTTAAGGAATTCCTCCGCTTCTTTTTCTGCAACTGGTTCTTTCACTGGCAAGTGACTTTCCCTGGCTTGCTTAGCTTTTCTCAATTCCTCTGGTGAATAGCACCTTCCAGAGCGGGTCAAGCCCCTCATTTCATCTGTTTCTTCAACTATCTCTTTTCCTTTGTATGTCATGATAGTTTTGTTATAATTCCAGGAAATAGTTTTTGTGTTTGTCACTGGGAGTTGTGCAACAGGTCAGATCACAACTGGCTCTGTTATATTTCTGAAAATATTATTCGGAACGATCTTTTTAAATCCCCCCGGGGATGTAATGTTTTGGTCCACCCAATTAAACCTCAACCTTTTTTGTGCATCTAGGAACATAGATAATAGTTTTTCCAGAACCTTCCAAGTTCAAACTTGAACTCGCACCTTTCACAATCAACAGTGCCAAATGCGACGGGCTTACTATCACTTTTGGTTCTTGCCCTATGGGTCCAACAACCATCTCTGTCTTGCCAGACTGCTTATAATCCCGATCATCAAAAATCATCCCAATAAAATGTGTATTATCATGAGTTGGGAGTGGATTGTTTGTGATATTAGGAGTATCCTACTTGTTTGTTACCACAATTGCCTTTTCTTCAATCAAATTTTCAATGGTTTTCTTTAATGTCCAACAATTTTTGGTACTATGACCCTGGGTGTTAGAGTTATACTCACATCTTGCATTTGAGTCAAAACCTTTTGAATTTGGATTCACATAACGTGGCATGACAGGTTCAATCAACTTCAGCTGCATCAACTTTCGAAATAGGCTTGTATACGATTCTCCAATTGGGGTGAAATCTTTCTTTGGCTTCTCCTCTCTCACATATCCTTATCGAGGACGAGGATTATATGATGCCTGAAAATTCGGGCGAAGTTGACAGGAGGCTTGTGGGATCAGTGCCCCCCATTGGTGGTGATTGGAAGGCCTAGCATAAGCCTGAGCATTAAACACTGTGTATTGTAGTGAAGGAACTGAGTATCGGGGACCCTGAGGTGGATAGTAATGTTGAGGAGAATTGGATTGTCCTTGTTGGAACTGCACATAAGAAGGAATTACCTCTCTTTGAACTCCACTGAACCCAAATGTCATCATGGATCCTTCCTCTTTCTTTTTCCAGTTTTTGAAACTGCCTGACCCGCTTTGAATTGCTTGCATGGCCACCTTAAGGGCTGCCTGACTCACAATTTTTCCCAATTTCATGCCATTCTCAACTATTTCACCAATCTTAATCGCCTCAGCGAAAGGTTTACCAATGGCGGCCAACATGTAGTGGAGGTAATCAGGATCCTGAGCTTGGAGAAAATAGTCAATCATTTCTGCCTCTTTCATCGGGGGTTGGACCCTAGCAGCCTACTCTCTCCACTTGATTGCATATTCTCTGAAGCTTTCTGTTGGTTTCTTGTTTATGTTGAAAAGAGAGGAACGGTTTGGCATTATATCAATAGTGTACTAAAATTGTTGGACAAAACCTTGAGCCATGTCGTTCCACACATGCCAGTGAGAGATGTATTGATCTATGAACCATTCTGAAGCAATTTCAGTCAAACTTTCCCAAAAATAAGCCATGAGTAGTTCTTCTTTGCCTCCTGCTCCCCTTAATTGGTTACAATACCTCTTCAAATGGGCGATGGGATCACCATGCCCGTCATACTTGTCAAGCTTGGGGGTCTTGAAACCGGGTGGCAAATGGACATGGGGAAACATGCATAGATCATTAAAGGACACACTCTTGTGGCCTCCCAAACNAGGATCACTATGCCTGTCATACTTGTCAAACATGGGGGTCTTGAAACCGGGCGGAAAATGGACACGGGGAAACATGCATAGATCGTTAAATGACACACTCTTGTGGCCTCCCAAACCCTGTATGTTTCTCATGGTTTGTTCCAAGATCTTCATTTTTCTAGCCATTTCCTCTTGTTTCATATTCTTGTCAGGCTTTTCGATCTTAACTGGGAACACGTTCTGAGGAGTATGCTTGTATGAATCTTGAACCTTGAAAGTCAGTTATAGAGAGTAATGTTGAGCATCATGAGTATTCAGTTGCGGATCATTTTTGGACTTTTTAGCAAGAGCTGGTTGAGGAACAGTGATAGTAGGGACAATGGGTACAATATGTGGGTCATTTCTGAGGGGTGCGGTTGGAGGACATGGAATGGAAGTACTGGAGATAGTGGGAAGGTTAATGCTCGGACTGAATCCAGGTTGGTACAATGGGTTACTTGTTAGGGAGATGGGCACTTGATTTGCAACTGATACATTATGAAGATTATCCGAAGGCCCTATAGGTAGTGAGGGCGGTGCCTGTGCATTCACCCAAGCTTGGTACATCTCTGCCAATTGTTGCTTCAACACTCTTACTTCTTCAACCAGTCCCGTAGCTTGTTCGGCCAATTGTCGATGGACATCATCATTATCTGACTCATTCTCACTGTTGTTTGCCATTTTACTTTTTCCTTTTGATCTCGTGTTGTAAGGGTGAGTCGCCAGTTTAAACCACAAACCAACCACCTCTATTTAACTTTATCTTTTAAAATGACATACAACAAACATATTAGAGTTAGGCATTTTGCAGATATTAATCACACGTTGTATGTCATGCACCTAATGCCATTTTCATTTCTAAAATGAGCTTGGAAGGCTTCATGCTTCATCCCGGCTTATTGATTATTTCCTCTTGAATTTAACACTCTTTTTCTTTCCTTGTTTTTTTCTCTTATCATTTTTTTATTGATTATGGCTATGATCGCAGCTGATGAGGATTGTCTACGTATCATGACACCACATGAATCAGACCATTACGTAGTTCAGGGAAATCAGGAATAAAGCAAACAAACTAACTCTTACTCTTATAAAATTCAGACCACAATGTTCCTAACAAGATTTTTTTTTTGAATTTTCAAAAGAAAGACTTCTAAAGAAGAAATAACATATTTTTGGATTTTGAACTTTTATTTTGAATTTAAAAAAGAAAAAACTTCTAGAAATTTTTTTTTTTTTAATTTGAATTTTTTTTTCGAAAGAAAAACTTTTGAAGAAGAACGAAAATTATTTTTGGATTTTGAGAAGAAATTAAAGAAAATATTTTTGAATTTTTGAAAAGTGGGGGCCGGACCCGATGAAGGTTGCCTACGTATCTCACATCCGGTGAGAATCAGACCCGCGTAGTTTGATTAAAATAAGGAATAAAAATACTATTTTGAAAATTGTGATTTTATGCACCAAAACCCTTCAAAATTTTATTTTATTTTATTCTATTTTTGAAAAGAGTACTTTATGAAAACTTGGGGGATATTTTCTCTTTCCTTCTTCTCTGTTCAATCAATCTATCCTAAAGCCGGTCAACATTTTAGTTAAGCCTACCAAATAATGTTACATAGAAAAATGAACATGTTGGTTTGAAAAATTGGTACCTGTCCTAGACCGGCCCGACCCCTGTGCCGAGTCCCGCTAAGTCCAATGCACATGATGCAAATAACGTAGTCTACTAGGGATATTCATTGCATGTGGCTTGTTCTTCTAAGTTTTCAAATCCCAAAGGATATGGATCTAGACCTGGCTTACCCGGGCAGACAACCCGAGCCGAGGAGCGTTAAGCGTCACCAGTAGTAGAACATCACTGGCTAGCTAACGACTCTCCCGCCTAAACATGTGTGACTAAATCCTTCAACAGAAGCTGGTAGGCTAACTGGATTTATCTCAAGACATAAATTTTGTGATGCTGGTAGGCAAACACAACATAACTACCTATCAGAAGACTCGGAGGGGTGTGAGAGACGATACAATTTATATCACAATTCGAATGAATATTAAAGAGATAAATAAGCGACAAATAGCAAATTAGGTTTCCAAACACAATAATATCCAAAACATGATAAAATCGAAACAAGAATCAAGGTACAAAGCTCGAATTCTTATTAATTTTTCCCAGCAGAGTCGTCATAACTTTCACACCTCTTTTTTAACCACAAACCCTATTAGGAGGTTGCGTTGGAAAGTGTTTTTCCAATTGAAGTGACGTTTTGAAAAGGGATTATTTATTATTGAGAGTCGCCACTTGGAATTGAGTTTCGGTGTTCCAAGTCACCTTTTATTGAATCCCTTATCAAAAGGAAGATTTGACTCCTAATTCATGGTCTACGAAAACAAAAGACTGAGTAAGGAATTCTGTTGACCGAGGAGAAGGTGTAAGGCATCTCTCGAGTCCTGTGGTCGTAGCACGGTCGCTTTATTGACTAATGTGAGGCTTAAATTAATTTTTTAGCTACTCTTGTATTTTATTGATTATGACTTATTTATTACCGCTTAATTAATTATTATCTTTTATTAATTATGTTCACCAAGATGCAGAACGCACACAAGGTACTTATTTGAAATTAAATATTATACCAAGATACCGAATGATACATATGGTTATAACATAATTAATTTAAATCTAAAGGCATTGAGACGCGGAATGCGCATATGATCCTTTTATTATTTAAGCATATCAATCCAATGTTCGGGTATGAACACATGGGCTAATATTTAAAGTATATCTAAAGTTTTTCTAGTGTTTTAGAGTATTTCATTTGTTTTGTCTCTTTCATATTCGAGACATTTATTTGTATATTTTTATTATTTATTTAGTTTTTACTTATTAGAACGAGTCGTGAGTTACTTCATGACTCATTTTGCTCCCTCACAATTACTTTCTAGTAATAGGACTTGAAATATATCTAGCCTCAATTAATTATATTCTCTCATGACCCTGCATTCAATGGGAATATGAAATAAATATAATTAGTAGGCTAGCCTCAAACATCAGATTTCTTTACAAAGAAACATATTTATGCTAACAGAAAATCAAATAAAATATATAAATGAAGATAATAACTCATGAAAATTCCAACTTATCCTTCAATAGTAAAACAAAGAAAGAATCTATATCCTTAGACTACTTTAAGTAACTAACATCATACTAAAAAAATTTAAATAATAAAATATAAGTTGTATATCATAAACAATTTCACTGTAATATAACTTACAGTAAAGTTGAGACGTGGAGAATGTGATCTAATTTACGAAATTTTTTTTCTTTTTCTATTTTTTCTTAAAAGTAAAAGTATTCCTACTAAATTAACACTCAGATAATTTTCAGCTTTCATGGCTAAGTGATCAAACATTTATAAATGTGTATCCCAAGATAAATAAAAAAAACAATTTAAAGAGAAAAGCCTATTAAAATATTTAAAAAAATTATCATCATTTATGGACTATTTACAAGAGTGACTGGGCAAAATTAATAAAAAGATGACTTCAATGATTAATTAAATCAAGTGTTCAAGCCTAAATTTATTCATCAAAGATTTATGGACTGAACTTCGAAGATGATTTGAATCAACCAAGACTAGAGATATATTTTAAGAATATTATATATACTAAATTATAGAGATAGATGACGGTAAATCGGATACTAAACAAGCACACACATTTGTATTCAGCAAACTTTTACGAAAATTAATACAAATATTAACACACATTCATGCTTAAATCATGACATTATCATTGAACTAACAAGGGTATTTAATATTACCTTTTGCGAAGATTTAACAATAGATAAATAACTACAAACTACCGATTTCCAAAGTTGAAAATCGTTAACTTTCGGATACGCAAAACTCAGAACCTCGAACAATCCCGAATTTCGGCTTCGAATAGAAGAATTCGGCCAAAAATAAATCTTCAGTAAATCCGTACTCCAAGAACGATGTTTTTTTTTGCCTTCGTTGCTAGTTTTGTCTTATGAAATTGCCTCCCTTTTGTAAAATCTCGTTCTTCTTTTCTTTTGTTTTACTTACTCTCTGTCACTTCAATTTTTTTGTTCCTCTCCATTTCATTGCCCTCTTTGCTTCGTTCTTTTTTTTTTTTCCTCTTCTTTTCCTTTTTTTTCTTGTTACGCCTCTCTTCTTCTTTTGTTCTTTTTTCTTTTTTTTCTGACTTCTTTTTTGTTTTCTTTTTCTAATATTGCGTGTGTATATGGAATTATATTGAGGGGATAGTTGAGATGTGGGGAGTTGGGATGTGAGAGGTGGATGTGTGTGATGTGAAGATTGGGGAGTTAGGCTAGGAAAATGGGGATAATGGGTTTAGTAAGAAAAACTATATATAAAAAAAAAATCAGATCTTTTTTCAAAAAAACTTTATCTATTAAAGTTTTTTTTTAAATATAAATTAAATTATAAAGATAAGAAGATTAACCAAAAATTTCTTATATTATAGGAAAATTAAATAATTACATATACTTTAAATGATACTAAGAAATATTCTATAGTTTTCTTATTAACATTATAATTAAAAGGAACCATATATATATATTTGTGATTTTTTTAGTTATATAAATAGTAATAAATTTTGTACTTTAAGAATGTGAGTATTATTAAATCTATATATCTTTTATATAAAATCTACTAAGAGTAAGATAAAAGTCTAAAACATCAAGATTAGACCTAAAAAATATATATTTACACTAAAATAATATATAATTTGGGTGTGATAAAAAATTAGTTGTTCACAAACTCTCTCAAAGAGCTCCCAATTCGTTCAATAATGGAGGAAAAATGAACTAATCTCGCAAAAATGGCCTTTTAAAATATTCAGCCCAACAATATAATTTCCTTTAGTGCGATCGCGACTCCAGCCATGCGATCGCGATGCACAGCCCAGACCACTCTACGCGTTCTCATACAAACACACGTGTTTGCATATCTCAAATATCCATCCCACACACACGCCTCAGAACCTCTATGCGATCACACAAAGGGCCACGCGATCGCACTGCTTCACCTGCCTGACCTATGTGATCGCAATCCTTATTACGCGATCGCATAGAACAAATGGCCTGCCCCAATCTTTTACTCTACGCGATCGCAGGTGAATCTATGCGATCACAGTGAAGAAATCACTGCTGCCAAAACACCAGAAAACCAGCAACCTCCCAAGGATCGAAAGTGCCCGTTTGAGCATCCGAAACACACCCGAGGCTTCTGGGACCTCAACCAATCCTACCAACATACCCCATAACATCATTCAAACTTAGTCGAGCCTTCAAAACACACAAAAACAACACGAAAATGCCAAAATTACATCAAATTCAAGCCTATGAACTTTGAAACTTCTAAATTTCATTAGTGATGCCGAAACTAACCAAAATGCGTCTGATTGACCTGAAATTTTGCACACATTTCCAAAATGACGCTACGAACCTGTTCCAACTTTCGGAATTCCATTCCGACCCCGATAGCCTATTTTCCCCTGCCGACCGAAAATCGCCAAAAACTAACTTTCACCAATTCAAGCCTAATTCTACATCGGACATCAAAATTTCATTCCGAACACACTCCTAAGTCCCAAATCACTCAACAAAGCTATCTGAACCATAAAATCCGCATTTCGAGGTCGTTTATCAATAAGTCAACTTCCGGTTGACCTTTTCACTATTGAACCAAGATAAGAGACTAAGTGTCTCATTTCTCTCCAAAAATCACTCTGAACCCGAGCCAACCAATATAACACAACATAATGAAGCTGAGCCACATATAATGAAGCAGAAACGGGGGAAACGGGGCTAAACTCTCGGAACGACCGGTCGGGTCATTACAGTATCATACATATAAATATAGTGGCTACACCTTCCTAAGAATTTTTATACTTACAATATCAAAATTTAAAGCCCACACTTATGTTGGACCATACCTCAACCTTCATAACATTAAGTTCCCCATATCTTTTAAGCACAAACAAACTAAGAACTACCACTAGCCAGGACTCAATTTTTTTTCCTTCTAAGTTATGATTTTTCTCCTTCCTTTTCAAGCAAACCCATTTATTTTTCAACTCCTGCAGGTGACTCTCACCATTTTTCAAACAATTCACCTTTCTCCTTTTCTGTAATTACAAAAAAGTAATCGTACCTCCACTTAGCTTTAAACAAGCTCATAAATATATTAAATGCTCAAGAGAGATAAATGGTTCAAACAGATAGTCTATCCAAACAAAGGGGTCAAGCTTGTAGTGTGGTTTCCAAAGAATATAGGATTACATGATCAAAAGGGCTAACTAGGATGCATAACAATTAGGCGGGTCACAAATAAAATTGGCTCAACAAATAAATCCCTATATCACTTCCTCGACTGAACAAGACTACTATTTAGCTTTGCAAACATACCGGGCAAGTTCTAGACATCACTGGAATGCACATAATATAAACAAAAACCTCACTCACACTTTGGCACATAACTCACTTAGGATCAGATCTATCCCTACTCTCTAGTCAAAACAGTTAAGCAGGGTCACAATCACATAATTTAAGGCACTTATCTAAGAGTCAAGAACTGAGCCTAGGTGTCATGACTAAGGCACTCACTACTCTCAAGGCATATGCAGTCAAGGAACATTGCTTCAACTTAGCACTATGACTCAGGATTCTTTATTCCTATAAAACTAAAAAAATAACTACACCCGGTTCATTTAAAACCCTTGGAAATGAATCGCGACATAAAAAAAAACCAAGGGAAATTACTAGACAACCTAAGGAAGTGAAATAAAATAAAAGACATTTTGTTTATTTTCAAATTTTTTTAGTTATTTTTTTTATTTTTCTTGTTTGAATTTGAATCCCTCAAGAAGCCAGTCAACGAAATTCATCATCTGGAAGAGCAAAAACTAAACAATTAATTACTTAGTGTTGCAGGCCGATATAATTCAGAGTTATGATTACAGACCATATTGTCTAAGAAAGAAAGAAGAAAATCAAACAACACCAACTAACAAATAGAAAACAAGTACATGTACAAATTCAATCAAATAGGAGCACCCCACCCCACACTTAAGAAATTGTATTGTCCCCAATGCAAAACAATAAAACAAGAGTGAAAAGGTAACACCCCGAGGCCCGTGGGCTACTCCTCATCAGCACCTCCAAAGGTGTGCATGTACTCTTCAACATCAGAAGGAATAGAGTTTGCGTCCTCATCTGGTGGTATCTGTGCTCCACCGGCCAAGCCCAACCATTGCTGAGTGACTGCGGAGAGATAATGGTCCTCCTGCAGCTCTGCCAAGTCAACCTCCCCTCGAGCAATGCGAAGGCGCATATATGCAAATAGAAACTGCAGTGTCTCCTCAACATGAATAAATCTCTGATCTACCGGAACAACAACAATGGTAGGGTCTGTCACAATCGTATTATCAAAAGACTTCTGAGGCCGTAGAACCGGAATCGTCTGGTTATAATGGTACTCCTCCTCCACATGGTGTGTCCGCAGAAACCGCATGATCATGCTCGAAAAATACAGGCGGCAAGCCCCAAGTGGTTGTGCTCGAGACACGTGCTCAAGCAAAATCTTACCCAGATCAAACTTCATTCGAGTCAAGATAGCATAAATAAGACATACCTTCGACCAGGAGATATCAATTTCGTTCTTGGTAGGCACGATCGTTGCATTAATTAATCAGAGAATGACTCTGGTGGGACGCTGGAAATGGAACTTCTTCATGTCTTTATGGAACTCATTAGCATCTTGATTCCATGTTGTATGAGATCCCACGCCACACAGTTGGCGTCTAATATCAGGATAATGGGGCTGACGTAGTAACCTTTGGAACAACTTATGAGAGTGCTCCATGAAACCCAAGATTTGATTTGTTACCTGGGAAGAAAAGGGAATCATCATGTCTCTCACCTCCACTTCATACACCACATCTGAACTATCCTCGAGTTGCCAGTTAGCATAGAATTCCTTGACCTTGTTCACGTTCACAGACTCACTGGGACGGAACAATATTTCAAAACCCAAGTATCTGATGTTCTTGTAAATCCCCGAGTATCTCCTGGCTAGCTTACCATCATCAATACGAACTTCAGGGTTGGAACTGACTGCCTGAACAAAGGTCCGATACCACATCCTAACATGAGCTGGCACAACCCGAATGCCATACTTGTAGCCTGGTACGACATCCACATCCGGGTCAATGCACTTCTCTTCCTACTCCACTGGGGCGGTGGGAGGTTCCCACCTACCTCCTCGATAGCTACTAGAGGCAACCTCTGAGGAACCTGTGTTAGAACGTTTTCTAGGGGTGGCGAGATATTGTACCTACACAAGTTGAACAACATTAGCCACAACACTTAAAAAGAAAACAAGACTAAACGGGGTAACCACCCCGCACTTATGTTATTGGCATGTCCACAAGTACAATGTATATCGGGGACTCAGACTACCCCATTGAAAGCATGACACATGTAATAAAAAACCAACCCAACCACCAACGCAATATTACAACAACATAAAAGAAGAATAAGAAGTTAGTCTAATTTACCACTAACAAGAGAAAGAAGTTACTATACAACACTACACAACACATATCATGAATCGGAACCACAATTAGCATCTAGAAACACATTAGCATGGGTGGTCAATCAAGTAACACTCGGGGCTAACTTGTTCAAGTTTCACAACATAAGAACATCACCCCCGCCCCACACTTATCATCAAGCATTGCATTATATCATAACAAATATCCTCTAATTAAGAACCACTTCACCTTCTATGTCATTGAGGAATTTTATCAAACACATTTTATTCATCAAGTTCAACACATAATTTCAACTTCACTTAGTCTAGGAAAACTACACAACAATACCAATCAAAGACCCAACTACAACAAAACACCACCATATAGTAGCAAAAGCACAAAATGCTCCAATTTCAATATAAAATCCATCAATTTTCGTCCATATTGGAACCCCCGCCAAGTTTCAACACAAATTCATTCCAACACCATCAAAACACACCAACTATCACCCACAATCATAAGAACAATAAAAATCCCACAAGTTTATTCAAGAATTTCGGCCAAAAGATGAATATTAACCAAAACAAAATTGAAAAACTACCTAGGGTTAGAGATATGAACTAAACTACCTTAAATATACTAAAACAGAAGAGATGAGAAAAGAAAACTTACCTTGATGAGTGGTGAAGTGGAGAGTTGGAGTGGAGAAAATATGAAGAAGAAGAGAAATAGGGGATTTGGGGGTGAGTTAGAGAGGAGAGACTTGAGAGAGAGAATGAGAGATATGGGAGAAGGGGAGGGGAAAACAGGTTTGGTTTTTTTTAAGCTTTCCAGTTTTTTTTCAATTAAACAAATTCAAGCTGTATTTTTTATTGCCGCATCGCTGGGCGCGGCGCCCCATGCGGCGTGGTAATGGGAAACTTTAGAGGATCGATTTATATCAGAGAGTCTTGTTTGGCCTAGCACCGTGCCCTATGTGGCGCCCTACACGGCGCGCTACGCCATGTTTCTCAGAGTTCTGGCGATTTATGCTTTTTAGTACATGAGTTGCACCCCGACTCTATTATGTACTTATTTTGTGTTCAGTTCATGCTTATAGCTGTCCAAAGAAGCATCAAAACTCCTAAACTATAATAATACTACACTAAAACTATCCAACTATTCTACAAAATCAAGAAAAATGGTTAGAAGTAGTTCTGAGTTATAGTTGTTAGCTTGACCGCGTCACTTAGGCTCATTTGATCACAATGCTAGAGGATTGCTTGTCAAATCCTCCAAAAAGGTATTGTTTCAACCTGGGCCCATTCACCTTAAAGCTTTCATTCCCTTCTTCATACTATACTTAAATGGCACCATACAGTGAGACATGTTTCACCACATACGAACCTGTCCATCTTGATTTGAATTCTCCGAGGAACAACCTAGTCTACTATTATATAGTAAGACTTTGTCCCCTTCATGAAACTCCTTTGGCTTAATCAAGTGATCATGCCGCCTATTTGTATTCTCCTTAAAGATTTGCACATTTTCATACACGTCTAGTATAAACTCCTCCAATTCAATAATTTGCAACAACCTGTGTTCACCAGCAAGACTAAGATCAAGATTAAGCATCTTAATTGACCAATAAGCTTTATGTCTATTTCAACAAGTAGGTGACACGATTTACCATACACTAATTTAAATGATGAAGTCCCTATGGTTGTTTTGAACACAGTTCTGTACGCCCACAAAGCTTCATCCAACTTTATAAACCAATCCTTACGGGAAGCATTAACTATCTTCAAGAATTCGTTTAAGTTCACAGTTAGCCACTTCAACTTGCCCACTAGTTTGGGCGTGGTAGATGGTTCTTGTATTGTGTGTGACCCCATACTTTGACAACAATGCTTCGAGTTGCTTGTTCACAAAGTGCGACCCGTTGTCACTGATGATCGCCTGAGGTGTACCAAAGCGGGTAAAGATGTGCTTCCGCAAGAACTCACACACCAGCCGAGCATCATTGGTCCTAGTAGGTATTCATTCAACCCATTTAGAGACGTATTCAATGGCTACTAGGATATACTCATATGAATGAGACGATGGGAATGGTCCCATGAAGTCACTGCCCCAAACGTCAAAGATTTCACATACCAAAATAGAGTTTAGTGGAGCTCATCCCTCTTGCTAATGTTACCTGCCCTTTGAAACTTGTCACATGTAGCTATATACGCTTGTGCATCTTTGTACAAAGTAGGCCAATAGAAATCGGCTTCCATGACCTTTGCTGAAATGCAATTTAAACCATAGTGTCCTCAAGCTTCTCCATCATGGCAATGAGAAAGAATGCTTGTTATCTCTCTTTCAGGCACATACCTTTGAATCACAACATATGCACACAGTTTAAATAAGAAAGGGTCTTTCCAAAAATAACGTTTTACCTCACCTTCAAGCTTCTTTATTTGATCAAGAGAGCGGTCACAAGGCAACTATCCACTAGCCAACAAGTTTGCTACATCAGCATACCAAGGCGGCCTTTCAGAGACCGCATCAACGGAGAACATCTGCTCATCAAGGAACATTTCCCTTATAATTGTTTCAACCGGAGGTCTCTCAAGTCGAGAAAGATGATTGGCGACTTGATTTTTTGTGCCCTTACTATCTTTGATCTCCAAGTCAAACTCTTGGAGTAAAAACACCCACCGCATCAGACGTGGCTTAGACTCCTTCTTGCTCAACCTGTATTTCAAGGCTGAGTGATCAGTGTAAACAATCACTTTCCTCCTCATCAGGTATGATCTAAACTTGTCAAAAGCAAAGACCACAACAAAGAAATCTTTCTCAATAGTGGCATAGTTGACTTGAGCATCATTCAACGTCCTTCTTGCATAATAAATGGGCCTAAACATCTTATCTTTTCTTTGCCCCATAACTGCTCCCACAACTACATCACTAGCATTACAAATTATTTTAAATTGGTGAGTCCAATCAGGTGTCACCATAATAGGATTCAAGCTTTTATTTTATCAATTTGAATGCTCTTAAGCACTCCACATTGAAAACAATCTTGACATCTTACGCTAGCAATGCAGTCAATGGCTTGGTAATGCTGGAAAAGTTTTTGATGAACCTCCTATAGAACCCAACATGTCCTAACAAAATCCTTATGCTCTTCACAGAAGTCGGCGGAGGGAGCCTAGCAATTACATCAACCTTAGCTCTATCAACTTCAATTCCATGTGAAATTACTTTGTCTCCTAGTCCAATTCCCTCTTTCACCATGAAGTGGCACTTTTTCTAGTTAAGGACTAAGTGTGTGGCTTCACAACGTTCAAGCACGAGCTCCAAATTCTTCAAGCAATCCTCAAAGTCATCACCAAAGAGGGTGAAATCATCCATGAATACTTCTAGAAACTTCTCGTTTAAATCAGAGAATATAGACATCATGCACCTCTGAAAAGTGTCAGGTGCATTACACAACCCAAACAAAATCCTCCTATAAGAAAAAGCACCTGACAAGTAAGTGAATGTGGTCTTCTCAACAACTTCTGGGGAAATGAGTATCTTATTTTAGTCTAAGTACCCATCCAAGAAGTAGTAGCATCCATGTCCATCCACTTTCTCGAGAATTTGATAAAAAAAAAGGGAGTGGGAAGTGGTCTTTCCTTGTTGCATCATTCATCCTTCTATAATCAATGCACATTATCCACCCATTGATTGTTCTTGTGGGGATCAACTCATTGTCTTCATTTTTCACCACCGTCATGCCTCCCTTCTTAGGTACAACTAGCACTGGACTAATCCAATGGCTATCTGAGATGAGGAAAATTACTCCCGCATCTAGATATTTAATGATATCCTTGTGCACTACCTCCTCCAAAATTTTGTTCAACTTGCGCTAGGGCTACACCAATGGCTTAATATTTTCTTCCAATAAATTTTTGTGCATGGAAATGGCTGGACTAATTTCTCAAATATCAGCTATACTCCAGTCAATGGCCTCCTTGTGTTTTTTCAGCAACTCCACCAGCTTTTGCTCATGTGTACCTATTAAGTTAGCAGAAATAATCACAGAAAAATTGTTAGTTTCAATAAAAGCATATTTCAAGTGAGTGGGGAGGACTTTCAATTCCAAATTAGGCTTAGAAGCCTCCTTTCTTAGTTCCTCCTCATCAACCACTTGATCCTCAGTTTCAAGAGCTTCATAAGCTATTTTTCATTTCCCACTTTGAGCATAAGATGCCCCTCATAGATATCAAGGATAGCTCTGCCTGTACATAAAAATAGCCTCCCTAGAATTAGAGGTACCTCCTTGTTCACCTCCATATCCACCACAATAATGTCTATAGGGAACACGAATTTGTCCATCCGCACTAGAATATCCTCAATGATTCCCTCAAGTAAAATAGTAGGCTGGTCAACCAGTTGTAGGGACACTGGTATTGATTTGATCACTCTAAGATCACCTTTCAGTTTCTCAAATGCAGACAGAGACATTAGATTTATAGACGCACTAGAATCACAGAGGGCCTTGTCAAATATTTCATTCCCCAACAAGCATGGTATGGTGAAGTTTCCTAGGTCCCCATGATTTATGGAATTTTATTTTGTAATATCGCACGGTAGTGGGCCTTCAACTTGACCACTGTTGTCTCCTCTAATTTTCTCTTGCTAGACACAATTTCCTTAAAAGAACTTTGCATAAGCAGGCATCTGAGTGAGTACCTGTGTGAAGGGAATGTTCACATAAAGTTGCAGGAGCATCTCCAAGAATCGCCCAAAATATTTGTCAAGTTTTTCCCGCTTCATCTTATGAGGGAATGGTAGAGCTGACACATGTCTTCTTTCTTCAATATCCTTTTGTACCACACTACTCTGACCTTTCCACTCTTTACTCTTTTTCTTTTCTAGTGCTCGGCATGCTTGTTCACTACCTGGGCTCTTGCTTTCACCATTGGGTCATCCAATGTCTTGCAACTTCTCAGAGATACAACTTTGATTGTTTTCTTTTGGGTTCTTTTCAGTTTCAGGTGGTAAAGTTCCAGGAGCCCTCTCCGATAACAAATTTTCAATTTGTCCCAATTGTCTTTCTAAATTCCGAATGGGAGTGCCCTGCTCTCGGATAGTTGTGCCTTGAGTCTCGAACTTTTCATTAGATTTGTTGATGAATTGATTCATGAGATCTTCCATACTAGGCTGGTTTGATTATTGTGGCTGGTATTGCTACCTCTTGCTGGTTCTGAAAACCTAACATTCCTTGACCTTAGGGTCTGGGATTTTTTTGCTGCCATAAGTTCAAGCTCCCACTAGGTAAACTCCATGAAAAACCTGGATGTCTTTGACCCATAGAATTATACTTGTTCATACCTTGGTAGTTTTCTCTATTAAAGTTCCCCACTACGTTGACTTCCTCAGCTGATACTTGACACTCATGTGTAGGGTGTCCCAATTCACAAAAGTCACATGCTGCTTGCGGCTCACTCTGTACCTTGACCAATGCCATCTTTCTTATCTCTCTGGCCATGGTGTATAACTGAGCTTGCATGGATGTGTTAGAGTCCACCTGGTGAACTCCAACTGATTTTCTTTTGTCATTACTCTCAACTGGCCACTGATTATCCTCAGGTAACTTATCAAGGAATAAGACAACCTCCTCTGGAATTTTCTTCATTAGTGGACCTCAACATGCAGTATTCAGAGTTCGTCGCAAGGATGGTATTAGTCTATCCCAAAAACCATGGAGTTGCATCAAAAATCAATTCCATTGTGCTTGACACTTTCTGACTATCTCCTTTAATCTTTCCTAGGCTTCAAAATTATTTCTGTCTCCTTTTGGCAGAAATTGTGGATTTCCCTTCTAAACTTCCACGTTTTTGCAGATGAGAAGTACTTGTCAAGAAACTTCTTGGTCATATTTTCTCGTGTCCTAATTGAACATGTGGGTAAGCTACGAAGCCATTGCTTCGCGTCATCTTTCAATGAAAAAGAGAATGCCCTTAAGTAGGATGCATACTCTATACTCCACTGTATTGGAAGGTGTTCATGATTTCTTCAAAGTCCATCATGTGAGTATTAGAATCTTCGTTCACCTTCCCTCTAAAAATGCAATTGTTTTGGATAGTTTGTAGCAAGCCTTGCTTCAATTCAATTTTTTTTGCTGCTGGGTGGAGGTATGACACTTGACAGTCCTTGATTATAGATTGGCCTAGCATACTCACCCAATGATCTTCGAGGCTTGGGTGTTGCATTCTCAAACTGGTCTTCAACCAAGGGTCGATTTAGATTGAATCTTAGACCCCCATCATCGTTGGCGGTCTCATCAGCAATTCTCGGGGCTGCTTCAGCTACTATTCGTGCTACTTCTTGTTGTGCTGCCTCTCTTGTAGCTAAGTCTAATCCAACATTCTCTGTTAGGACCCAAAAGGCCATCTTGTGTTAATTTAGCAAAAATTTTGTTCCGAGGCCCGGAAAGCCTCCGTTAATCTCAACTCAATGTGCGTGCACAGCCTGAGCGCATAGCCGGGAAGTCTATATGTGGAAATGTGTTGAACAGTTGAATTTATGATAATTAATGGAATAAAGTTAACTTTGGTCAACGTTTTTGGTAAACGGACCCGGACCCGTGATTTGACAGTCCCGGAGAGTCCGTAGGAAAATATGGGACCTGGGCGTATGTCCGGAATCGAACTCCAAGGTCCCAAGCCCGAGAAATTAATTTTTAAAGAAAATTGTTTTTTGAAAATAAGAAAGACTTTTGAAAAAGAACTTTGATGTGAAATCTGTGTTACCGAGCCTGTATATTGGTTTTGGAGCCCTGTAACAGGTTCAATATGTGTTATGTGAGTTATCTGTAAAATTTGGAAAGAAACGAACTTGGTTTGAGGTTTTTCGGATCAAAATTGGAGAATTTAGAAGTTTATGAAGTTTGAGAAAATTCTATGGATTTTTGAGTTTTATTCATTGTTTTTGATGTTATTTTAGTGGTTTAATTACTCAATAAGTACGTAGGATGATTTTGAGGTCGTGTGTATATTTGGTTTTGAGCCCCAAGGGCTCGGGTGAGTTTCGAGTAGGTGTCGGGGTGCTAAACTTATGAAACATCTGGTGTAAATGGGCTGTTGCTGGTGTCTGATGCTTTGTTCTATGCGATCGCGTAGGGTTAGCTGGCCATCGCATAGCTTTAAGTGAGGGGGAGGTCAGTTTCCTCTATGCGATCGCATAGAGCTTTCCGCGATCGCATAGAGTATAGGAGAGCTGGGGAGGGGGCTGGGTATTTTCCCTTCTGCGATCGCATCAATCGGTCTGCAATGGCGTGGGTCCACGTCCGGTTTCTCTGCGATCGAAGGCTTCACGATCGCGTAAGTCCAAGACCAGTACCCTCCACGATCGCAGGGCACATGTCGTGATCGCGGTAGCCAATTTCGCCCAGTTATTTAAATGCTCAAAAACAGAATACTCATTACGGGATTTTGACAGCTTTCACAATTTTCTTCTTCTCCATTCTTCTTGGCTGATTCTTGGGAGACTTTTCCTCCATAACTTCATAGGTAAGTGTTCTTAACTCCGCCTTCTTTCATTTTCATCAACTATTATCAGATTCTAGGCCTAAATTGGGGTTTTTGGGTAGAGTTAGGGCTTTTGGAAGTTTGGGGAGTTCAACCTCGTTTAGGCGTTGGATTTCAAAAAAAATTGTATATTCGGGTTCGTGGGGGAATGGGCGATCGGGTTTTGGTCCGAACCTCGAGTTTTGACCAAGCGGACCCGGGGTCGAATTTTTGTATTTTTGGAAGAATGACGGGAAGTGTATGTTTAGGCTTTGGGATTGGATTATTGAGTCATTATTGACATTATTGAGTCGATTATGTCTAGATACTATCGTTTCGGAGTTGGATTCGAGAGGGAAAGCAGTGCTAGAGGCTTGATTTGGATTCTTGGAATCGAGGTAAGTGTTTGGCCTAACCCTAGCTTGAGGGAATAGGTGTTAAGTCATATGTGCTACGTGTTATTATCATGTTCAATGTATAGGTGAGGTGACGAGTACCTATACCTTGTTGTAAAGCATGCCCGTGAGTCATATCTTATGGTATATGTGTTTTTCTTCGATATCCACTGTATTATGAAGTAGCTTCTACTTTGGAGATTATTCAATTGTTGGAAATACTGGGTTGTGAACACTGTTGATTAGTTGTTCGGTTGAGGATTGTTTTGGTTATGTTGTACGTTCAGTGAGATTGATTATAGATGGGTCCGTTGCCGGGACGGTGATATTTCTGTTATTGTTCCCATGCCGGGACGGTGATATTTCTGTTATTGTTCCCTTGCCGGGATGTTGTAAATTATGGTTTGTATTGTGGTTCTTCCTTGCCAAATTGTTGTTCTGGTTATTGTTGGGTGAGGAAGAGTGTAAAGCACAAAGGGTGATGCCGTGCCGTGATTTATATTTAAAAGCACAAAGGTTAATGTCGTGTCGATATTGTGATTTTAAAATCATGAAGGGTGATGCCGTGCCATGATATGAGAGATAATGCACGAAGGATAATGTCGTGCCATGATATTGTGAGGTAAAAGAACGAAGGGTGATGTCGTGCACTTGTTTTGGTGAGAATGAGAGTAAAGCACGAAGGGTGATGCCGTGTCGTGAGCTTGTTTGTTCTCTGTTGTTATTCTGATACTAGACGGTTGCCATGTTCTTTTACTCAATAAGTTTTTTCCCTTTGTACCCTGGCATGTTATTCCCGTATTTGTACTTAACTGTTTACTTCTTGCCATTATTTCTATTATATATTATTGAATTGCACAGGTGTTTATTATTTGTCGTGTCCTAGCCTCGTCACTACTTTGCCGAGGTTAGGCTCGACACTTACTCAGTACATGGGGTCGGTTGTACTGATCTACACTTGCACTTCTTTATGTTGTGCAGATTACGCTACCGGATCCGGTGGACAGTTATCGAGGGAGTGTCCTTCAGTCCACAGGCGACACTGAGGTAGTCCTGCAGGCGTCCGCAGGCCTTGGCGTCACCTCATCTCTCATTCCTTTTTATTTTTGTCTTCTCTTGTACTTCCGAGACAGTTGTATTGTTTTGTTCAGACTTTGTTTTTAGCAAAAATCTTAGATTTTTCGTGAGTTTCTGACACCAGTCTTAGGGGTATGTTTAAGGAAATTTTTGTACAAATTATTATTTAAGATGTTGAATTTCTTACCTTCCGCTTTCTCATATCTATTTTGTTCTTATATGTCACTTTTAAAAATGCTAAACAACAAAGGAATAAATCGGAATAACTAGTAACATTGGCTTGTCTAGCGAGTTCAATGTTAGATGCCATCACGGCCTGAAGGTGGGATTTCGGGTCGTGACATTCTCTTTGTTTGTCATGGTATCTTGAGTCGAAGTTTGACTCAAGAAATTTTCTGTTAATTCTCTCTTTTTTCAGTTGTCACATGTAGTTCTCCAACTCTAGTTCATAGGCTATCACTTCCTTTGAAGAGGATCAAGTCATATACTAGATACCTGTATCCTGCACACAAGTGAGAAACGTGAATACACTAAAGTTAAAATTGGTTCCTTAATTAGCACTAAAAATTATTTTAAACAATATTGATTGCCAATCCCCGAAAATCATGCCAAAATTTGACGAACGCAAAACACAACAAAAAATTAATGCTCGCTAGCAAAAGATAGTATAGTTAAATTATCGTCTCTAAGGGATTAGGTTTAAATAGTGTTCGAATAATCTTCAGTTCATTGCTATCCAAGAGAATTAACACTTTGCTTCGAAGAAAATTAATACGATTAACTACTAAAATTTAAGCAATTAACAATTTATCACAAAAGACCGCGGATGAGCAACAAAGAAATATCAATAAGAGAAATTAGGGTAATTGACTAGAAAAGTGCAAGATTATTGACTCGGGATCCAATTATTGATACAAAACCGATTGCAGGTTGAAATATCAACAAATTCTTAAGTCTACTTGTCTTTGTTGGTTCTCCAATATTTTGTAGGTTAAAATTCCCCTCAAAAACGTATTTTTGGTGTATTTATACGATGTAGAAAGAAACTCGGACTAACCTACCCTTTCCTAGACGAAATAGGAAACTACTTTATAAATTTTGTACAGCCGCACCATGCCATGTGGCGTGCTAGTGAGGCAATCTAGAGAGGTGAAATTCTGTCAGGCAGCACAAATTACACAGTCGGGTCGTGCCTTGCGGCTCTCCATGCGGCGCGACTGTGAGGTTTTCTCAGAGTAAACTGTTTTGTTCATTTTTTGACATCCGAACTTGGTCCTCGACCCCGAACGTGATCCCAGTTTAGTTTCGTAGGCTTCTACCCAAACTTCAAAGCGCCAACTTGTTCGATTTCACTCCAAATTACCTAAATAGCTCAGAATCATTTCCGACAAGGCATAAAACATGTTATAAGTGTAATTCACTCTCAGTTAATCTCAAACACATGTAAAATGCAGTAATATAGGGTGCAATACTAAGGCTAAAACACGGGTTTCTAGCCTACCGTCATTGACCTATCAATCTCCCTAGCGTGATGAATAAGCATATGACAAGAGCTGCAGACACTTCCAAGCCTAAGCATGCTATGCCTTATGGTTTCATGTTGACTGAGTTGTTTGACAAGCTCAACATTTCCTTGCTGGAGCTTATGTATGGTAATCACAATGATGTTTTGGATGTTGTTAAGCAATGTGTCTATGAGGGATCAAAGCTAGGGTACCCACAGGATCTGCTATTCTACCTGGGAGCAGCAGGGTTGCAGAGCTCAGTAAGAGGTTGGATTGGGCTGTTGAAGAGATGCCAAGCTTCGTGAAGATAATTAAAAGTTGATAAAGGAAACCAGGCATCTTAGGGATGTTCTCGGAAGAGATCGGGAAGCTCATGCCCTACAGACTTCCACTCTTATAAAAGCACTGACCCCCTCTACCTCTCACCCATGAACATGTTCCTTCCCAGTTTCCTTTTTTTTTCCCAGTGATGCTTCGACTTTTATTTATTCTTTTGTATTAGTCTGAGTAGCTTGCAGTATTTTTAGTTTATTTTGTTCTAATGGTTTAAGACAAGGCCCTAGGCTTCTTTTGGTATTGCTAAATGTCTTCTCATATACTGCTTTACTGCTTCGTACAGTATTGGATCTTTAACCTAGTCTGTTTGCCTTGATAATTCTTAGGCTTGTGATGTAGCATGTATTGAATCTTACATTAAATGTGCTTCATTTTTCTAACATCTTTATTTTTCCGATGATGGCAAAAGGGGGAGATAAGGTTGGGGTGAATATGCATGTTTGTCTAAGGTACTTATTGTGATTATCTGGTTCTACTATGTACAAAGTTTGTCATCATCAAAAAGGGAAAATTTGTTTAAATGCCATGATTCAAAGAAACAGGTCCTCAACATAGTTGCTTAACTGTTTTAAAAACTAGCTCCTCTGGCTAAAGCAGCTGACTATGCATAGGACTCCTAGAAGATCTCAAAGTCCAGGCGTTTAAATACTATATTTCTACTTTGGACTTCTGTTTTCATCATTTCTCACATCAAGTGAAGAATTATATGTTGTTCACTCTAGTCGAGTACCAATAGTGTATTCTTCTTGAGTTAGTCTAGTGAATGTATTTTTAGGAAATTGAGTTGTAATCAAGTGTCTTAACAAATTAGTGAGTTGGAGTGAGTGTTTTCTTTACAAGTTAGAGTAACTCATAAATCAAATAGTCGTAGTAGGAGTATTGGAGAGCAATGAATTACAGTCTTGTAATTGATACATTTTGTCTCATTGTTCTAGTGGTGTTTGAAGTTGAAAATCCTATGTAGTAGATCATAGTTTTTTCATCTTTTGAGCCGGGTGATTTTCCATGTAAAAAATCGTTGTATTTACTTGACTGCTTACTTTCAAGTTTAAGGAACACGGTAAAGAACTAAGTTCTTTAGCAAATCATAAGGTGATAGGTTATGTGTCCTGTTATGTTTTGATGATCTAACAAACTTAATGATAAGAACCAGATGGAGAACGTATTCCACATCCTCAAAGTGCTCAAGATCAACAAGTCTCAAGTCTGGGACATGTTCCAACACTCAGAGTCAAAGAAACAATAAAGGGAACAAATGGTCATCAGTTCCCTTGCCGACTGTACCAGTCAACTCCCCACAACTGTAAAGTCATTGCAACTATTCCTCTACACACATGTAGCAGTGCAAACAATGTAGCAGACACCTTACGGGGAATGCCCTTGTACCAAATATGCTTGCATCATTCAAGTGATGTCAGTGGTATAATATTAACATGTAGCAAAGGGAGAACAACACACTTGCACATTCCAAAATTAATCAAGCTATCTCTCAAGTGTGTTACGAACTTGCAACTGGCTTACAGGGCTTCAAGAACAAAGAACATCATAATGAAGGATCAGATTCCCACACTAAGTCATTACATGTCCTTAATTATGTTGTACCTTTGTTAAAGCGATTTACTTGTAATTCCTACTTAACTTAGCTAGAAGCATTGTTTAAAAAACCTTCTTTAAAACCATAAACCTTGTGTTGGTGTCTTGGCTAGAGTTACTCGAGTTGTAAGCTTTGCAATAGAGTTATTACAAGTGAGTGAGGGATTAAGAGTTTAATCCCTAGGTTACAACAGTTTGTAATCTGAAGTTTTCTTAGTGGTGAAGTTGAAATCCTACGAGTGTAGGTCGTGGTTTTTAATCCCGTGAGCTAGGATTTTTCCATGTAAAACTCTACTATGTCATTTACTTACCGCTCTATATGTGTTCTCTAGGAAATAATAGAGAATCGGGTTCTCTATATAGTTTGGTGGACCCTTAGTTTTTATCAATTGGTATCACAGCAAGTTCTTTCTATCAAGCTAACACCTAAAAAGGATCCCCATGGCTGCTCCACCAATCTTTGAAGAAGGTCAATCTACCTACAGACCACCAAGATTCAATGGCCAATACTACGGATGGTAGAAGATAAGTATGCATGGTTTCATCATGGCTAAAGATTCAGAGCTCTGGGATGCTATATGTGATAAACCTTTCGTTCCTATAAAGACCATTGGCGAACCAGTAATGACAGTTCTGAGGACAAGGAAGGAGTACAAGCCGACCATAAATCTATAGAGAAGAACTTCCTAGCAAAAAATATCCTCATCCGTGGTATTGGACCATACGAATAAAACATGATCTCTGCCTGCCAATCTACCAAAGAAATATAGGAATCTCTCCAAACGACACACGAAAGAACAATTCAAGTCAAGCAGTCAAAGATCGACATGTTCACCATTAAGTATGGACTCTTCAGGATGACGGATGATGAGTCCACTCAGGACATGCACACTCGATTCACCTCCATTATCAATAAGCTTCACTCTCTGGGAGAAATCATTCCAAGGAAAAAAATTGGTAGGAAAATACTTAGTGCATTACCTAATTCTTGGGACAGTAAGGTCAATGCGATCGTAGAGGCAAAGAAGTTGCGAAAGTTGACCATTGGTGAAATCATTAGAAATCTGAAGACATATGAAATGAAGGAAAAGAAGGACCATGAAATAATAGAACCCAAGAAGGAGAAGAACCTGGTATTCAAGGCTGACAATAATGACTCAAGTGGCGAGGATGCTGACATGGCGTATCTAACAAAATTATTCCAGAAGATAGTGCGCAGAAATGGAGGCATTCCAAAAAAGGGTAGCTCTAGCAGACCAAAAGGCTATGACTTGAGTAATAAATGTGGAAAGCCAAAACATTTCATCAAAGATTTTCCTTTGCACAAGCAAGATCAGTACAAACATAACACTGAGAAAGATGCCAAGGGAACCCGATTCCTAACAGAAGATTCAAGAGAAAAGACGTTGCTGACAATGTTGTGAAACAAGATCTTGCTACATGGGGAGATTCCTGCAATGAATCTGAAGGAGATGATGAACAAGGTGATACTTCTATGATGGCCATTGAAAGTGAAGCAACTGAGTATGACTCTAACTTTGCCTTGATGGCCAAATCTGATGATGATGATGACGATGAGGTAAACTTTCTGGACGTTCAAAGAAATTTGAAGTATTACTCTCAAAAGAAGCTTATATCCTTGGCTAATGTTCTAATTGATACATATCACCATCTCATCAATGATAAAAATGTGCTAAGTGTGGAACTAAGAGAAGTAGAAGGAAAAAGATGTTTTAACTGAAAAAATTGCAAACGTAGAGCATGAGAGAGATTAACTCTTAGTAGTAGTTGTGGACCTAAAGGAAACAATTGAGTAGTTAAAATGGGAAAGAAGGAATGGAAATACTCAAAAGGGAAAGGAAGTTGCAAGTGAGGCAAACCTTAGGCTTGAAAATGAGCTAAGATCAGTAAAATCTAGTCTGTGTACTGAACAGGAGAGAATAGACAACTTTTGAAAGATCTAGGCAGAGTTAAGAATGACCTAGAAAAATCTCTTAAGTGGACCTGGTTCTCTGATGCAATCGCCGTTATGTATAAGAACAATGGGGGGGAACAGACAGGGAATCGGGTTCCAAAAGAAAAAGACTCCTTATAATCCTTATAGCAAGTATGTTATTGTCCCTAACAACTGGCTTTGGACTCATTGTGGTAACATCGGGCATTTTAAAGAAACCTATAAAGCTAGATTTTAGTCCCAACAGAAAAACAAAGTTCTTGCTGAAAAGTAACTACTGCTAAAGAACCTGGTTCCTCAATTAAAAAAAGTGTGACGCCTGCTTGGACAAGAAGGGCTTTGATTCACCCTTTTCCTCATTGCAAGGGACCCAAACTTGTTTGGGTTGCTAAGTCTCATCCTTGATTTCCTTGTGCAGCGAGCAGTGAAAGGAATCAGCCAAAGATGGTACATGAATAGTGGCTTCTCTAAGCATATGACTGGAAGCACTGATATTTCTTTTCACTCTGTATACAGTCAAAATCGGGCATACCCAATTTCATTGCCAGGGGAGTTACCTCGAGGGTAGCTCCATAATAGATCAGGCTTGAGCTCGAAGATAGAACATCAAACCTGGAGATTGAAGTGTTCATTGAGATCAAGGCCAACAATAATCGAGGCCAAGCATGATCGATTTCGAGCAAGGTGTAATAACAGAATGGCGAGATATCAGTAACCGGTCGAAGATCACGGTGGAAATCCTAGAACAGATCAAATCAAAGCGGTTATTGATGCCAATCGTGGGATTTATTTCCATTATTAGAACTGTACCTTATTTAGGATTCCTCTATTATATAAAGAGGGATCTCATTCATTTGTAGAGGCATCATATTTTACTAACAAAAATCTATACTTCTGCTATTCTCTTTACTTTGCTCATTGTTCATAAGAATTGTTCCGTTCTCTACTGTTCTAATTACCCCCACCTCGAGACTATCTCGAATCTAGGTCGAAGCACTACTTTCACACTTGCTTGATTTATTTTATTGTCCAATGTATCTATTTAATTCATTTTTTATTAATTGGTATTGAATTAAATTACATATCCTTAAAATCACAATATAAGTTTAATTGTTACTCAGTTTTTAGTGTAAACACACTCAAAGCCCTGCAAGGAGCGAGTGTGTCCTTTGGCAAGGGCAAAAAGGGGTACATTCTTGGAGTAGGTAGAATTGGGAAGACACTCACTCACTCAACTGAAAATGTGTATTATATTAGCCTACAGGGTGTCTCTCAAATCTGCGACAAAGGAAACAAAGTGGAATTTGTATAAAAAATCTGCATAGTCACAAATCTTGTGACTGGTGAAGTCGTCCTGATAGCAAAAAGATACAAAAAAATTTATGTTGCTGATTTTGAGTCCTTGCACAATGGGGATCTCACATGTCTGAGTGTTGTTAATGATGATGTTGAACTATGGCACAGAATATTGGGGCATGCAAGTTTTAAGTTGCTGAATAAATTGGTCAAGAACGACCTGGTTTGTGGGCTGCCTAAGTCAAGCTTCAAAGATCACAAGGTGTGTGATGCATGTGTAAAACGAAAGCAAGTCAGGTCCTCCACGGTAAAACACACTATTTTATGCTTGTTCTTGTCAAGAATTTTTGATTTCAGGTTAAAACATGTCAAACTCACAAAATGCATCTACAGACGGTGACAATGGCCTCATATTACATGGGAAGAATGAAAATATGATTGCTACAGGAGACGAGGTTCCACAGGACAATCTTGGGGGAGCACCGGTTGCCAACCCAGTCGATGTTAGTTCGCATGTTGCTCTAAATGAGGACGTAGGCATGGATCTCGATGGGAGTCCACGCAGAGAAAGCCGATCTGGTAGCCAAGGAACACAGGGCAGATGAGAGGAATGAGTTAGTCTCCAAGTGATATTCGAGATGCTTCAGGCTCATCAAGCCACTATTTCTCAGTTCCAAAATCAACATAGAGCTCCGAATAGGGTCGAGCTAGAAATTACTCATCGTACCGAGCCAGTACCAGAAAGGTCAAATGGTAACGAATCGGGGACTGATCTTATGATAATGAAAATGCTCGAGGAGCTCACCAAAAGAATTGAATCGGGGGAGAAGAAAATCGAAGCCAACGATAAAAAAGTGGAAACATACAACTCCCGAGTTGATCAGATACCGGGGGAACCGCCAATTTTGAAAGGGATGGATTCGAAGAAGTTTCTACAAAAGTCGTTTCCTCCCAGTGCGGCTCCGAGGCCTATTCCAAAGAAGTTTCATCTGCCAGACATACCTAAATATAATGGTACCACCGATCCCAACGAGCATGTTACTTCCTATACATGCGCCATCAAGGGTAACGATTTGGAAGATGATGAAATCGAATCTATGTTGTTGAAAAAGATCGGAGAGACCCTGTCGAAGGGAGCAATGATTTGGTATCACAATCTCCACTGAATTCCATCGAATCATTTGCCATGTTAGCAGATTCTTTCTTAAAGGCGCACACCGGGGACATAAAAGTCGCAATAAGGAAATCGGATCTTTTCAAGGTAAGACAAAGGGATAATGAAATGCTGAGGGAGTTTGTGTCCCGGTTTCAAATGGAGCGCATGGAGTGTCCACCGGTCATAGATGATTGGGCCGTTCAAGCCTTGACTCAAGGGTTGAATGAACAGAGTTCGATAGCGCCACGTCAGTTGAAACAAAATTTGATCGAGCATCTAGCTATAACTTGGGCAGATGTGCACAATCGAAGATCAAGGTCGAGGACGACCAACTAGGATCCCCTTTTGGTTTAGTGCACCCTAAGAGGTTGGCAATTAAAAATCAGAGGGACGTAGATAGGGAGACAAGGTCGAACAAAGACCGATATCAAACCATACACCGCAGATCGAAGGAGCAATGGTCCGGGTCGCAATTCAACACGGAATGATCGAAGAAGTGATCGAGGACAGAGCTCTCAGGGACTTATGAGCAAATGTGGTTTTGACAAGTATGCATCGATGCTTAGGATATTGTATCGGCAATCGGAAGGATCAAAGATACTAGATGGACTAGACCCATACAGACTGATCCTTCCAAAAGAAACCCAAATATGATGTGCAAGTACCATGGCACTCATGGTCACAGGACCGAGGATTGCAGACAATTGAGTGGGAGGTAGACCGTCTATTCAATGAGGGCCACCTTCGAAAGTTCCTCAGTGATCGAGCCAAGAATCATTTCAAGGAAAGAGATGCCAATAGGAAAAATGAACAGGAGGAACCCCGACATGTCATTCATATGATCGTCGGTGGAGTCGACATTCCACAGGGACCTATATTCAAATGCACTAAGGTATCAATCACTAGGGAAAAATTAACCCGAGATTATGTGCCTGAAGGAACCTTATCACTCAATGACGAAGAAGCAAAAGGAAATTCTCAGCCCTACAACGACGCTCTGTAATTTCTATCTTATTAAATAAAGTTCAAGTTAAGTGTGTTTTAAGGGATCCAGGTAGTTCGGTAAATATCATCCGATCGAGGGTCGTGGAGCATCTCGGCCAATAGAATCAAATCATGCATGCAAACTTGATTCTTAAATGGCTTCAATATGGCAAGTGAAATAACTAGTCGAGGGTGACATGAGGTACAATGCCTTCTCGGAAGGCCTTGGATCCACAACATAAGGGCAGTCCACTCGACCCTCCACCAGATGATGAAATTCCCAACGTCAGACGGTGTAAAAATCGTGTACGGGGAACACCATGCTGTAAAGGAAATGTTTACAGTCGATGACGTAACACCGATATCGACGTTATCAACCTCGAAAAAGTTGAGCATCAAAGGTAAACAAGAAGCCAAATAGCAATCGCCGCCACCAGCCTCGACCGAATCGCGGAAGCAGGAGATAGAAGAAGAGGAAGAAAAGGATTTTCTGACCCCTCGAACTTTTGTTGTTCCCGAAAATTCTGACGCCACCAAATCAACAGTCGAAGAGATGGAACAGGTTATACTGATCGAGTACCTGGCCGAGCGAAAGGTACACCTAGGAACGGGATTAACCCCCGAACTCAGGAAAAAGCTTAATCAATTTCTTGTTGATAACATAATTTGTTTTTCTTAGTCCCATTTAGACATGATAGGGATACCACCGGAGATAACAACGCATTGGCTAAGCCTAGACCCTAAATTCAGACCGGCGAAACAAAAGAGGAGAGATCAGCCCGAGGTAAAGCACGCATTCATAAAGGATGAGGTAACTAAACTTCTCAAAATAGGGTCCATTCGGGAGGTAAAATATCCCGAATGGTTAGCCAATGTAGTCGTTGTCCCCAAAAAAGGGAACAAACTTAGAAAGTGCGTAGACTATAAGGATTTGAACAAGGCATGCCCAAAAGATTCTTTTCCATTGCTTCACATCGATTGCATGATCAACACCACAGCCGGCCACGAGATCCTTACTTTTCTCGATGCCTATTCCGAGTATAATCAAATTTAGATGAACCCGAAACACCAAGAAAAGACTTCATTCATCACCAAGTACGGAACATACTATTATAATGTAATGCCCTTTGGGCTAAAAAATGCAGGAGCTACTTATCAACACCTAGTTAATAAAATGTTCAAAGAACAAATAGATAAGTCAATGGATGTGTATATTGATGACATGCTAGTTAAGTCCTTTGCAGAGGACCATTTAGCTTATTTGCGAAAACGTTCGAGATTCTGAGGAAATATAACATGAAGTTCAACCCCGAGAAATGTGTTTTCGGGGTTGGTTCGGGCAAGTTCCTTGGCTTCATGGTGTAGAATCAGGGGATTGAGATCAACCCCGATAAAATTAAGGCCATCTAATACATCACCATCATGGACAATGAAAAAGTTGTGCAGAGGTTGATTGGATGGATAACTGCCTTATGATTCATCTTGAGGTCGTCGGATCGAAGCCACAAATTTTTATCTCTACTCAAAAAGAAGAACGATTTTTTCATGACCCCGGAATGCCAATAGGCATTAGAGTAATTGGAGTGGTACCTATCGAGCCCACCACTGCTTCACACTATGAAGGCAGATAAGAAACCTTACTTGTACTTGGCAGTATCAGAAATCGTGGTAAGTGGTGTCCTAGTTAGAGAAGATCAAGGTACACAATTCCTTGTTTATTACATAAGTCGAACTTTAGGAGAAGCAGAAACTAGATATCCACACTTAGAGAAATTGGCACTTGCACTGATAAGCGCATCTAGAAAGTTAAAACCATACTTTCAGTGTTACCCCGTATGCGTATTAACCACTTACCCACTTCAAAATATTTTGTACAAGCCCGAACTGTCGGGTCGATTGTCCAAATGGGCTGTAAAACTCAGTGGGTACAATATAGAATATCCACCCCGAGCGGCCATCAAGTCTCAAATTTTAGCAGGCTTCGTGGCCGATTTCACGCCAATCCTCGTACCCGAAGTTGAAAAGGAACTCTTATTAAATCGGGTACATCATCGGGGGTATGGACCCTTTTCACAGATGGCACTTCCAATGTGAAGGGGTCCGGGCTAGGCATCATTTTGAAGCCTCCCACGTGTAACACTATTAGGCAATCTATCAAAACTTCTAAGTTGACTAACAATGAGGCCGAGTACGAGGACATAATTGCAGGTCTCGAGCTAGCTAAAAGCTTGGGAGCAGAAGTCATTGAAGCCAAGTGTGACTCTTTACTGGTGGTGAACCAAGTAAACAAAATCTTCAAAGTTCGAGAGGATAGAATGCAAAGATATTTGGACAAGTTGCATGTAAATTTGCACCGTTTCAAGGAATGGACTTTACAACATGTGCCTCGAGAACAAAAAAGTGAGGACGATGCACTTGCAAATTGCGGTCATTGGTCAAGGAAGATGAGATCAGCTCGGGGATTGTCGTTCAACTCTCGAGATCCTGGTCGAGGAAGGTCATGCCGAGATAAACTCAACAAGCTTAACCTGGGATTGGAGGAATAAATATATTTAATACTTGAAAAACAGAAATCTCCCATCGGACCCTAAAGAGTCGAGGGCCCTACAAACCAAAGCTACTCGATTCACATTGGCCGAAGATGGAAAATTATACAGGAGAACATTTGACGGGCCAATTAGCAGTGTGTTTGGGACCAGGGGACACAGGTTATGTTCTACAAGAGGTCCATGAAGGAACTTGTGGGAATCACTCTGGCGCCGATCACTAATTAACAAAATCATTAGAGCAGGATACTACTAGGATAGCATGGAAAAAGACACTAAGGAGTTTGTTCGAAAATTTGATAAATGCCAAAGGTTTGCACCGATGATCCACCAGTCCGGAGAACAACTTCACTCGGTCCTATCCCCATGGCCATTCATGAAATGGGGGATGGATATCGTCGGCCCTTTTCCATCGGCCCCAAGTAAAGCTAAATTCATTTTATTTATGACTGGCTATTTCTCTAAATGGGTTGAACCACATGCTTTCAAGAAAGTCAGAGAAAATGAGGTTATAGACTTCATCTGGGATCACATCGTGTGTCGATTAGGGATACCCGCCGAAATAGTGTGCGACGGTGGAAAAAATAATTTATCGGCAGCAAAGTGACAAAATTCCTCGAAGACCATAAAATAAAAAGGATATTTCAACACCGTATCACCCTACTGGGAACGGACATGTCGAATCTACAAACAAGACTTCAAAACCTAAAGAAAAGGTTGAACGATGCTAAGGGGAAATGGAGAGAAATTCTACCCGAGGTCCTTTGGAAATATCGAACAACATCAAAGTCCAGTACGGGGGCAACTCCATTTTCATTAGTATATGGCTCCGAAGCCTTGATTCTAGTCGAAGTCGGGGAACCTAGTGCCATTTTTCGACTGACAACAAACGAATCAAATCATGTGTCTATGAATACTAGCCTCGAGTTATTGGATGAAAAATGAGAAGCTGTGCTTGTTTGAATGGATGCACTAAAGCAATGAATTGATAGATACTACAATAGAAGAAGCAACCTTCGCCACTGCAAATTCAGGGACTTAGTCCTAAGGAAAGTCACCATCAACACTTGAGATCCTAATGAAGGGACGCTTGGCCCAAATTGGGAATGACCCTACCAAGTCCTCGACATCGTCAGAAAGGGATCTTATAAGCTCGGCACAGTGAACATAGCACTTCTCAAACGATACTATTGCTAAGGTATGAGTTTATCCATTTTTCATTTATATATTCGATGCTAACTCACTGCAGGTGTTCGATCGAAGATATCGAGACCACATGTTTTAAAGTACATGTTGCACTCTTTTTATTTTAGATCAGTTTTTATCCAAAATGGGTTTTTTCAGGAGGTTTTTAACGAGACTAAAATTATGTGCTACCTGGGGAAAATTCAACAGTATCCAAGGCTTCTTTACAATCAACCTCGAATACTAGGGTCCATCCCCCTCGGATGTTATATTTTCGAGGAAAGTACTTCATGTCAAAGGGTCTTGATAGGGAAACTTTATAATGGGCCAAACGGTCGAATGAACCGTGTCCATATAGATTAGTCAAGCCCCAATGTCAAAACATGTACGCTTGTATAAACTGTTCAAAGAAGCATTCTTTCTATATCAAATATCTTGTGTCTCAAAGAAAATTTTCTATTGTACGAGCTCCATACTTGTGATTTTGTGAGAAAGGGCTCAAGGGCCAAGTGCAAATATACCTTGTACACTCGGGGAATACCGTCGATGATCGGCGTATCCTAGTTATCTAAACTCAAATTCATAAGGCCTCGAAGAGTCACCCCTCGATCAATAGGCCAAGGCCGTCATCCTCAGGGACTAACATTTTGAACAAGTTCGAAGTGTTATTGGAAAATAAGCCCAAGAGGCATACTCAAAGGCTATGGACAAATTAATGTTGCTCGGAGACCTCCGAATCGCGCTATAAAAATAGGCCTTCGAGTTTTTTTAAAAACCCGTTAAAAAAGGCTACTCTCGGCAAATAATCAAAAGAGCTTTGATAAAATCAGCCCTCAAAAAATCAAAAGGGCTTCGAGAAATTCAGCCCTCGGAAAACCTTAAGAGGTATCAAATTATGTTAACACAAACGTGCTAAGGCACAAAAAGCAAAGGGGTTTCAATCGACATCGAACCCTCAAAAAACCCAATGGGTAAAAAATATATGCTAAGGCATCAAGAAAGTTTCAGTAAGTATTTTTAAGCTGAAAGAGGGAAGTAATAGCCATATTTTGGAGGCCATATCTCTCCAATCTAAAGAGCCTAAGGGCCAATACACTTAGAGTTTGAGATCTTGTCCTCACTCAATTTGAACTTAAGGGTTCCACTATTCCGAGCTCAAATAAAACTGATTTGAATGTAGCTCGAGGATTCATCATTATTCGATATAGAACCTTATGGGGTCTGTTACTGTGAGTTCAAAACTTACTCGAACTAGGTTATAAAAACAGTGCAAGTACGGCTTCGATCAAGCCATCCAAAATCAAAATCCCAAACAAATTGTTGAGCTCGGGGACTCGCCCTCGAGCTAGTGGTTAGTTCTACTGTAAGTTCGAGCTAGTTCTCACTCGGTTATAGAGGTTGTAGAAATAAAGTTTTCACAAAGAAAAGGCTAATATTTGAGAAAAACGGGGTCTTTTCCACATAATAGCGTCAACCAAAGATCGGATCATCTTAGCAGACACTAGAGAGAAATCCCTAGTAATTTTGTCGCTTAAAAATGATTTGGCAAACTCCAAAACATGACTTATAACAAAATTTATCACAAAATCAGAGACAAAATGGAAATAAAGGGAATCTTTCAAATATGCAAAGTATTTACAAAGACCACACAGGGTCTTACAAAAAAAATCCAAAAACAAAAAGAAGAAAAAATAAATAAAATCCTAAGTGCCTAGTCTGCCTCAAGAGCCGCTTCTACGGAAGCTTCATCTTCACCTCCTACGCTCTCGGATTCACTCGTGGAGTATTCATTATCGAAAAGCAAAGCTCCGGCCTCGTCCTCAAATACTTTCTCACTCTCGATATCAGCTGTGAGGTCGAAACCACGAGCATGTACCTCCTCAAGAGTCTCTCTCCAAGACTAGCACCTAGCATGCTCAGCAACACAGGATAATTTAACCTCAGCAGCAACAGAAATCTTCTTTGCCCGAGTGTAGGTAGCTTCGATGTCAGCTTGGTAAGAGGCCACGAGCATCTCCGCCTCAGATGTGGCCCTTGCAAGCTCACCGGTCAACCGAGCCTCGAGATCTTTAACTTTCTTGGCTCGGGCCAAGCTCTCCTCCTTCACACTTTGGAGTTGGCGCACAACCGAAGACAGCTTGGCCCAAACCGCATCTTTCTCCGAGGCCAGACAGTCCATGTGCTGCTTCCACCCTAAAGTCTCTACTTCTTTCATCTTAGCTTCCTTGTGAACCAATTCGGAGTTATGCGGAACCTACAGGATCAAAGTGTTAATTTACAATGTCAATATAATACATAACAAGCTCCCAAACATTTACATTACCCGGCCAATGAGCTCGGTCTGATCTTGATGAGCTCTTGTCAGTTCGGTTTGAAGGCTCCTGGTCTCCTTTTCTTTTTGCACATAGAGGAGTTTGAGGGTGTCTCTCTCCTCCGTGAGCTTTTGAGACCAGTCTAACATCGGGTCAGCTCAGCACGATATTTGGAGGATGTTTCTCGATAGATCGTCATAGCCTGTACAGAAAGGAAGGAAATCAGACTTAGAAAAATAAGAACAAACAAAAACATTATAACGTGGGCTAAAACTTACTTGGTTCAGAATCCATTGAGCCTCATCAAAAATGAGTGATGCATCTAGGCCGGGAACATCATTAACCCCCACAAAGAAGCTACGGAGTATATCATTCTCTTCGAGGGTCGTCCCCACATCAGGGGTCCCCATGGACCGGGCATCCTGAAACTGCCCTTTAGAGGACGTGGGGCCGGGCGGCGAATCATCAATGTTAATTTACCCAAGCGAGTCACTTGGGGAACTCTCTTCTCTTTAAAAGGCCTCAGAACTAGGCCCTTCGGGCGCAGTCGCCGGTTGTTCATCACGGCGGGAGGCATCATCAACACATGAAGACTCGGGGACTCTGATCGGACCTTCCTCCGAGATCACCTTGGTCCTTGGCTGAACCTCATCGACCGTCACTAGCTCAGAAGTTTTCGAAGTTTCAGTGCTTCCCCTCTTCCGAACCACCAGCAGGCAGTCAACACCTTCTCCCTCCTCGTCTTCCTCTTATAGTGTTTGACTGCATCAGCAGACAGAACGGCGGGATCAGTCTTCGACTTTTGAGCCTTGCTCTTCCTAGGCTTCAGAGTATCAGGAGGTGAGGCCCTTCTCCTCTTCTTTTCTTTAGTCGGCTTCGTGACCTCCTCTTCCCCAGATGGAGGTGGCCTCATGGCGACATTGTCTCCAAGACCTGTATGAGAAGAAATCAAATTAAAAAGAGTATTTCACAGGAAAGCACCAAGCACAGAAAATGGAAATTACCATGATTTTTGGCCTCTCATCGACCCTTGGCCAAATCACGCCACGAGTGCTCATCATATGAAGAGGTTGAGGCCAGTTATTGAACCCAACCTGCAATGTTCGTAACTGCACAAGGAAACTAGGGGGAAGCTGCACCATAAAGAAGAATATAGATGAGAAGAGGTAAAGGAAGCATAAAAAGTAATCAAACGTTATCGGTGAGGTTCTACTTACACTTCATGTTCCACTCTTCGGGGAATAGAATCTTCTCGGTGGGGATCAAGTCGGAGATGCTGACTCAGACAAACTGGTTCATCTATCATCGGTCCTTGTCCTCGTTTATGCTCGAGAAAAACACCTTTGTGGCCCGGCACTGAAGCTTTATCAGTCCCCCCCCTCCCCGATAAAGACGGGGGCTGTATAGCCTAATGAGATGATTGAGGGTGAAAGACATCCCCTCGACCTTTCTCGTGAAGAATCTGAGATAAATAACAATTCGCCAAAAAGAGGGGTAGATTTGTCCTAGGGTTACTCGGTATTGGTGGCAAAAGTCGAGTATGACGGGGTTGACGGGGCCCAATGTGAAAGGGTAAGTATACACATTTAAGAACCCTTTCACATGAGTGGTGATGTCCTCCTCGGGGTAAGGAATCACCACTTCTTTATTCTCCCAGTAGTAGTCCTTTTTCACCCGCTCGAGATCACCTTCGAATATTGAACAGATGTATATCGACATAGACTCGCATCGGCCAGGAATCGAAGAGAGTTTTTCGACTTTAAAGTCGGAAGTAAGTTCACACGGCCCAGGAATGCACTCTTCAATGTGTGGCTCCGTCGTGTTTTGTCACCGGCCGGCCGCGATGAAGACGCCTTTTATGTTTGAGGAGTAGTGTTTGATGTTTTTGGCGTTGATATATGGGGTTTCAGAAACAAGAAGGTGGAATTTGTGTTTTAATAAGAGATTGGAAAACGGAAACTGGAAAAGATGATGAACGTGAAGAGAATATAAGAGCTTTTAGAGATTAGAAGGAGTTTTGAAAGTAAAGTTTGAGCAGATTATGAAGGTGATCTATTTATAATGTCCATTTTGACCGTTCGAAAGCACTAGTGGTCGACCATCAACTTGCATTAGTTAATGAACTTGGGAACTGTGCAGGCGCGACGCTTCAATCAATTATGTCGCTTACGTCACAAGATTGACGTCATAATTGATCGAGGTATTAAATAAGAGTCTCAAGTTTGTTTCTTCTTGTTACACTCTAAAAAATGAGGGGACTATATGTATACGGTCAAAATCAGGCATACCTGATTTATTGGCAGGGGAATTACCTCGAGGATAGCTCTGTAATAGATCAGGCTCAAGCTCGAAGATAGAACATCGAACCTAGAGATCGAAATGTTCATTGAGATCAAGGCCAGCAACAATCGAGGCCAAGCAAGATTGACTTCGAGTAAGGCGTAGTAACGGAATAGCGAGATATCAGTAACCGGTCGAAGATCACGGTGGAAATCTCAGAACAGAACAAGTCAAAGAGGTTATTGATGTCAATTGTGGGATTTATTTTCATTATTAGAAATGTACCTTATTTAGGATTCTTCTATTATATAAAGAGGGATCCCATTCATTTTTAGAGGCATCATATTTCACTGACAAGAATTTATACTTCTGCTATTCTCTTTACTTTGCTCATTGTTCATAAGAATTGTTTTGTTCTCTACTGTTCTAATTACCCCCACCTCGAGACTATCTCGAATCAAGGTCGAAGCATTGCTTTCACATTAGTTTGAATTATTTTATTGTCCAATGTATCTATTTAATTCATTTTTTATCAATTTGTATTGAATTAAATCACATATCCTTAAAATCACAATATAAGTTTAATTGTTACTCAGTTTTCAGGGTAAACACACTCAAAGCCCTACAAGGAGGGAGTGTGTCCTTTGGAAATGGAAAAAAGGGCACATTCTGGGAGTATGTAGAATTGGGAAGACACTCACTCACTCAATTGAAAATGTGTATATATTAGCCTACAGAGTGTCTCTCAAATCTGCGACAAAGGAAACAAAGTGGAATTTGTATCAAAAATGTGCATAGTCACAACTCTTGTGACTAGTGAAGTGGTCCTGATGGCAAAAGATACAAAAACATTTATGTTGTTGATTTTGAGTCCTTGAACAATGGGAATCTCATATGTCTGAGTGTTGTTGATGATGATGTTGAACTATGGCACAGAAGATTGGGGCATGCAAGTGTTAAGTTGCTGAAAAAATTGGTCAAGAATGACCTGGTTCGTGGGCTGCCTAAGTCAAGCTTCAAAGATCACAAGGTGTGTGATGCATGTGTAAAATGAAAGCAAGTCAGGTCCTCCTTCAATCCCAAAAAGGAAGTTAGAACCTCAAGTCCACTTGATCTCCTCCACATGGATCTGTGTGGATCTGAGGGTGCCAAATAGAGGAGGAAAGAAGTACATTTTTGTCATAGTGGACGGCTATTCTAGATTCACCTAGACCTTGTTCCTCTGACCCAAGGATGAGACGTTTCCAGCGTTTGCTTCTTTTGTGAAGAAGATCTAAGTAATGATGATCCATAATGTTGTGAGTATAAGATCTGATCACGGCACAGAGTTCGACAATGTAAAGTTTGACAAATTTTTTGCTAAAAATGGTATAAGTCATAATTGTTTAGCTCCAAGAACACCTCAACAAAATGGTGTTATGGAGAGAAAAAATAGGACTCTTGAATATACGGCAAGGACAAAGTTGATTGATAGTGGTGTTGCAAAAAGTTTCTGGGCAAAGGCATTTAACACTGCATGCTACTTGGTGAAGAGGTGCATGATCAGGTCCCTCATAATCAAAACCCTATATGAACTGCTGAACGAGAGAAAACCCAAGCAAACACATTTAAGGACATTTGGTTGCAAATGTTTTGTCCTCAACAACGGTAAGGAAGCACTTGGAAAGTTTGATTCCAAAAAGTGATGAAGGAATATTTCTTGGCTACTAATCACAAATCAAAGCCTACAAAGTCTACAAAAAAAGAACTTAGTGTGTTAATGAAAGCATACATGTGATCTTTGGTGAATCACGCCATATATGTTGAAAAGATTCACATGATAAGATTGATCAAAACAGAGAGCAGTCAAAGGTTCCCGGTGAAGTCATTGATATGGCAAATGGGAAGGCTGACATGATGAGACAAGTCAAGTTATCAAATGAAGATGGTGCAGCTGAATCTCCAACTAATGTATAGGAACCTAGTCCCTCGATCAGAACAACCGAAGCAGATAACAAAGTTGTTGATGCTGTGCAAGGAACCCCAGATGCTGAGCTGAGAAGAAAGACTCATGTCAATAATCGATCACGTTCAGAAGAACCCGGATCCTCTCACAATGAGATTCGGGTGTCTAACTGGAAGCAGAAAAGTTCACTCCCTCTTCAAAATGTGATCACTTCTCTTGACTCAGGGATTCAAAGTAGATCAAAGTCAATAAACTCACTTGACTTATCATCCTTTCTCTCTTAAATTGAGCCCAAGAATATCAATGAAGCATTGAAAGACGCTTAATAGATTACTGCAATGCAAGATGAACTCCATAAATTTGAGAGGAACATCGTTTATCACCTGGTTCCTCAACCCTCTGACAGAACTATTATAGGAACTAGGTGGGTGTTCAAAAAAAAACTTGATGACTTTGGTAACATAACAAGGAACAAGTCAAGGTTAGTAGTTTAAGGCTACAATCAAGAAAAATGGATCGACTATGATGAAACTTCTGCTCCAATTGCTCTAATGGAAGCCATCAGAATCCTCATTGACTTTGCATTTCATATGTAATTCAAATTGTTCCAAATGGATGTCAAAAGTATATTTCTGAATGGATATCTAAAAAAAGAAGTCTTCGCAAACAACCACCTGGTTTGAATGTCATGATCATCCTGATCATGTATTCAAACTTGAAATTTCTTTATATGGACTGAAGCAGGATCCTCGTGCATGGTATGAAAGGTTGTCCAAATTCCTCCTTGAAAATGGCTTTACAAGAGGAAAAATCGACAACACCTTATTTCTGAAGAAACGGGAAAGGAACCTGCACATTGTGCAAGTCTATGTTGACGACATCATCTTTGGTGCAAAAAATGATTCTCTGTGTGAAGAGTTTGCAAAGATCAAGGGAAGTGAGTTTGAAATGAGCATGATGGGGAATTAAATTTCTTCTTGGGTCTGCAAGTTAAGCAAACTCCTAAGGGCACAATTATAAGTCAGCAGAAGTACATCAAAGAGATTCTAAAAAGGTTTGAGATGGAAAGTTCAAAGATCATTGATACTGCTATTGACATTGCCACTCGTCTAGACATGGATGAACTTGGTTCTCCTATGAAAGAGACCAAGTACAGAGGTATCATTGGGTCACTCTTGTATCTCACAGCAAGCAAACCAAATATCGTATTCAACATAGGATTATGTGGTAGGTTTCAATCTAATCCAAAGGAATCGAATATGAAGGGTGCCAATAAAATCCTAAGGTGTCTCAAAGGAACCCTTGACCAGGTTCTCTACTATCCCTTAGGAGAAAATTTTGACTTGATCGGGTATGATGATGCTGATTATCCTGGTTATCTGGTGGATAGAAAAGCACTTCTAGCATCATGGCACATTTTCTGGAATCGTGTCTAATTTCATGGGGTAAGAGGAAAAAAACTTAGTGTCTCTTTCAACTACAGAAGCTGAGTATGTGGAAGCTCCCTCTTGTCGTGCTCAATTGTTGTGGATCAAGCAGCAGTTAGAGGACTTTGGTGTATTTTCCGATTGTGTGCCATTAGTGTGTGATAACACTAGTGCTCTAAACATGCAAAGAACCCATTTCAATATAAGAGAACAAAGCACATTGATGTGCGACATCATTTTCTTAGAGATAAGTTGAAAAAGGGCTTATCTGTATGATGTTTTGCAGCACAGAAGATCAAATTACAGATATCTTCACCAAAGCACTAACCAGAGAGCACTTTGAAAAGAAACAATTGGATTTGGGGTTGATAAAATCAAGCTGAGCACCTGGTCCCTGAATGATTGGCTATGAAAAAGATGAACAGGTAAACAGCTAAAACGTGTTTTCTGACAAGTTCTAACGCATTTCTATACCGTTATAGGTAGACACGCATGGAAATTACAGAGAAAATAAGAATCTAATGGTATTGCATGGTAAAAGGATGAGGCTCAGATTTACAAAATTTGTCACAGAACCTGGTTCCCTTGACATAGGTTAGTAGTTCCTTTGTACTCTCATGCACAACTTGTTAACGTTGAGAATATGCCACGTCATTTAAATGTCACTTTCTCTTTCTCCCTTCTTTAGAACCCAAACATCGTACCCATTACTAAACGACCCATCTACCCAGAAAATCAATACTCATTCCTAACGGGTCTCTCACCTTCTTTAAATAAACCCAAACGTTGTCTCTTTCATCACTTTTCACATCAAAAGCCAAACTTTTCCTTTTTATCTCAACAACCAAATACTTCTTTTTCCTTAAGTTCTCACAACAAATCATCACCATGTCTGAGAATCTAGAAGCCTCAAACATTCCCAGTGTAGTCCCCACTGTGTCTTCGTCTCACGATGCATAGAAGCTAGAGTCTGAGTCGCCTATGTCACCCAGTCTAAACCCTACACAAGACTCCTAACCACCCACTACCTCCTCTCCAACCCAATCGAGTTCTGGTTCTCATCATAGCCGTAAGGCTCAAAACCCCAAAAGGTTTGTTGCTGCGACTTCACCTTCTGCCTCGCTGGAAAAAATGGCCAAAGGAGAAACTGTAGACGGAGATGAAGGTCAATTAGTTTTTAGTTGGAAAGTTGGGGAGAGTGCAGACGCCCAACCTGGCGTGGTTCGTGGTGTGAAGGATCAACATTGATTACTTCAAGCTTTGATTTGAATGTTGTCAACCCTACAGGTAATATTATTTCATGTTTCTTCTGAATCTACTTTGGGGTCAAATGAACGAGAAGCCATAGAGAATATGTTGTTAATAGTTGCTGACGAAGTTTGGTTGGTGGTTATGAGGGTGTAAATGAGACCATTATCTCTCAGTGGGAAGTTGAAGGTCCTCAAGAAGAGAGTAGGGAACTGGCGGAAGAGGGCAGGGAACTGGTTTTTGTTGAAAATCTTGCACCTGACAGTACTACTGGGGAAACAAATGAGGGACCTAATCCCCCAGCCCAAGAGGAGCCCTCTGGTCCTACCTGGGATGAAACTCTCTGTTCTTCAAAATAGCTCCTGGTCAGTACTGATCCCGCCCCTTCTCCTCACTTCTATGTTGAGCCATTAAACATGGTCTTTCCTGAGATGAGATCTCCTTCTGAGGAAGGAAATGAGAACATACAATGTGCCTATTGCAAGCTTTATTGGCACTAGGAGTATAACGGTAACTCCCAAAGAGCCCATTACTAAAATATCTACGACTAGGTTAAAAAGAAAGAAGATCTTGAATCAGTTCTGAAGAAAAACAAAGAAGAGAAGAAGAGGAGGAGGTTGGTGAAGAGTGGAAAGGTGGTGAATGAAGACGTAGTTTCTCCAGCACTTGTTGTTGATGTTGATGACGAGGTGAATGAGGAACCTGGTTCCTTAGTTCGTAAGTCCTCTAAGAAACCTACAGTTTCAAGACCTAGGAAAGAGTCATCCTTGAGAATGATGGAAGCTAGCAATGTTGAGGTAGAAGGGTCTGATGAGAAGGTGGTTGAGGAGTCTAGTGAGAAAGTGTCTGAAAATTCTGTTGGAAATGTGTCTGAGAAATCTGCATAGAAATGGAAAAGTGTGAGAAAATATGTGAAAGGGAAGGCTGGTGTCACCAGGTTCCTCCAAGAAGGCCAAGGTGGGTGTGACCAAGGATAAAGGAAGAGAAAACCTGAGAAACCAGAAAGTGTTGTGGGGCAGAACATTTGCCCCATATATTCTTGACATGACATGGATGCGCCACCTGGTTGATATCTGTGAATTTTAATAGTGGGCACATTGATTCACCAATGAGAGCCCTGAGGTGTATGAGGCAGAGGTGTGCAGTTTCTATGCATGCATGTTCACGGTAGAAGATGAAAACATATGGCTGAAGTTGAATGGTGTTGACTTTGTGATGGATGAGGTTGTGTTGGAAACAATTCTGGGAGTGCCTACTGGTGGCATAGCATCAATTGAGGGGTCTTGTTCTCCAAACTTCAGAAATGCCATTTTGAAGGATGATGTGGTACATCACGGAACGGGTACACAAGAAGGCCTCCTTTCAGTGTAACAACTGTTGTTTGAGATGGTGAACAAGGTTTTTCTCCCACGCGCAGAAAGGCGTTCCATTACGTCATGAGCAGACATGTTCCTCATGGAAGCATCGGATGCCTACTCCACTATCAATCTTTCGGGTATCATGATTGAGCACGTGAAGAAAGTAGAAGATTTTAAGGATAGTAATCATGGGTTTCCCCTACGGGTTCTTAGTCACTAAGGTATTTAACTTCTTCAAAGTCCCTTTGGAAAAATCTACAGTAGGTACTCGCAAACAGACCTTCTCCAAGAACTCCTTAAAAGAGTGTGAGTGCATCGATAACAAAGGAGGGGTTGTCAGCAATTACACTATCTCTCAACTGATAGAAGCTCAGAATATTGCCAATGAAGAGATAAGGAAGTTGAGGTACAACTTAGTCATTCCCGGGAGGCACCTGGTTCTAGTTGTACACAAGGCGCAGAGGTTGCCCGTCTGACCAAGGAAAATGATTATCTCAGAAAACAAGTCAAGGACCTGAAGGAAAGGTTACTTAATGAGCAACTGTCAGCATATACTCAAATGGATATCCTCCTTAGAACCCTTGCCTCGTTATCTCTTCCTCTCCCTTCCAGTGCTATCGTTCCCTTCCCAGTGTCCAGTTCAGCTATCTGTTCTCTGTTTTGGTCCCTTTGTTTTGATGTGTTTAGTGGATGGTACTTTTTCTATTGTTTTATTTTGTGGATAGTTATATAACAAATGGTACTGCTAATTCTACTCCCTTTTATTTTTCAATAAATGAATATCCCGTCCTTTTTACTATGCATGCTCTGCTCTTATGCTCTGTTCTTAGACATGTATGTGTGCACACATGTGGCATGAGTTAACTGCGCTAGACTTCTTTCTGCTTATTACTTGTTACTGATCATTTTATGATGCCAAAAAGGGGGAAATTAATTAAGGGGCAACAACTTTCAGGGGGAATACATGAAATATTTACGGTACTCTGGTTCTTAGGGGGAACTTCAATTACAAGTTTGTCATCATCAAAAAGGGAAATATTTTTATATGTCATGTTATGTTTTGATGATCTAACAAACTTAATAATAAGAACCAGATGGGGAACCTGTTCCACATCATCAAAGTGCTCAAGATCAATAAGTTTCAAGTCTAAGACATGTTCCAACATTCGGAGTCAAAGAAACAATAGAGGGAACAAATGGTCATCAATTCCCTTGTTGACTGTACCAGTCAACTCCCCACAACTGCAAAGTCACTGCAACTGTTCCTCTGCACACACATAACAGTGCAAACAGTGCAGCAGTCACTTTATGGGTAATGCTCTTGTACCAAATATGTGTGCATCATTCAAGTGATGTGACTTGTGTAATATTAACATGAAGCAAAGGGAAAACAACACACTTGCACATTCCAGAATTAATCAAGCTTTCTCCCAAGTGTGTTGCGAACTTGCAAGTGACTTCTGGGGCTTCAAGAACAAAGAACACCATAACGAAGGATCAGTTTCCCACAACTAGTCATTACATGTCCTTAACTATGTTATATCTTTGTTAAAGCGATCTACTTTTAATTCCTACTTAGCTTAGCTAGAAGCATTGTGTAGGAAACCTTTTGTAAAACCATAAACCCTGTGTTTGTGTCTTGGCTAGAATTAGTCGAGTTGTAAGCTTTGTAATAGAGTTATTACAAAGGGGCTTGTAATAAAGTTATTACAAGTGAGTGAAGGATTAAGAGTTTAATTCCTCAGTTACAATAGTTTGTAATATGAAGTTTGCTCAGTAGTGAAAGTGAAATCTTATGAGTGTAGGTCGTGATTTTTAATCCCGTGAGCTGGCAGTTGTCCACGTAAAACTATTGTGTCATTTACTTACTATTGTGTGTGTTATGTGGGAACTAATAGAGAACCAGGTTCTCCATATAGTTTGGTGGACCATCAGTTTCTATCATACGGGCACCCAAATTAGCAATCGACGAATTCAACTTTCCTTGTTCATCGAAGCAAATGTTATATATCAGTATCAGTGAAACTGTGGCTTCAAACAGAAAAAGAACGGAAACATGATGAAAATACAGTTATCTAAAGGTTAAAGATGATAGCGCGTGAGTTTTTCTATACACCCTACTCCAAAAAGTTATTAAGCTACTGCTGCATGTTCTCGAACGATGTTTCTTTTCATATCGGAATTATAAAACCATACATATATATAAATTGTTGAAGTTAGCAAGTATCCCAATAAGTTTCTCCACAAGGTAAAGGAGCAATTTTATGCTCACTGTTTTAGTTATTTCTGTGATACATCTATTTCTCCTGGCAATTTCTTTTTGCTTATTATTGCTCTTCCTGTATGACTATTTCCTTGTAACATGCGTAAGGTCTGAACCGAACATCCAACAAGCTTTCAAAATTTAGATTCTACTTAAGTTTGTGTTCACTCTATCCAAAGAAAAGTACAAGTAAGAATTATAGCACAAGATGGCAATAGTCAAAGCTAAACATGGTTACATATCAAATTTATAGGAGCTGACGTTAGCATGATTTTTGGTATGAGGAAGTAAGAGACCGAAAGAGTTTACAGTGAAATTTTTCCATGTGCTACAACTTATGAAGTCCTAGAAGTAAAATGTCAACATCTATGAAGCATGTTGCGGCAGACTGAAATACTTCTTCATGGCTAAGCTATAACAAACAACCTATGTTTTTAATGAGAGATTATTCCATCAAGAAAGGGAGCAAACCAAATGGCAGAAGGGTGTCCAAGTTCGCCCCTGTGATGTGACTAATTTTAATATTAAACACGTAACTTTTTTTGTTTTTTTTTATAAGGTAAATTGTATTAATAAAAAGGGAGCTCCCGTATACAGGAAGTATACCAAAAAGTATAGAATTTACATCATAACATGATTCTCTACAAAAGACGCTCAATCTTCTATACAAGTAGGGATATATGAGTACACCAAAAAGTGATCAAAGATAAAAGACTATTCTTAAAATGTCAAAAAGGAGACTCAATCCCCTCAAAAGCACTCCAATTTCTCTCCCCCCAAACCATCCACATGAGAGCTAACGGGACAAACTTCCACGCCTTTTGCTTTCTTCTTCTACGGAAACTGGCACAGCTATATAACATTTCCTTTACAGTACTTGGCATCACCCATTGAACACCAAAAAGATTCAGGATTTCCCTACAGAAACCCGAGGATACAGGGCAATGCAACAAAAGATGGTCAACTTCTTCCCCTGAGCTTTTACACATGTAGCACCAACTAACAAGTGTAATTCCTCTCTTTCGTAGATTTTCAGCAATCAAGATCACCCCCCTCGCCGCTAGCCATGCAAAAAAGCACACCTTCATCGGCGCCTTAGGAATCCAGATCGAGGAGTATGGAAAAGAGGCCTCCTCTCTCACCAACATACTCTGGTAAAAGGACTTTACAGTGAACTAATCATCGCCACGCAAACCCCATTTCCAAAAATGACATGATGGTTGGGGCCTATCTTGCCCATATAGTAGTACCAACAAATCTTGGAGCTCCGCAATCTCTCAAACTTGTATGTTCCTTCTAAATGAGAGGTCCCATACTACACCCCCCACCCTTCATGCTCCTTGCGAATCTGTAGGACCATTAATTCTTTCTGGTTTGAAACTCAGAAGACGTGGGAGAAAGAGACCCTCATAGTATCCTCTCCACACCACCTATGATTCCAAAAGCTTATTCTCCTTCCATATCCCACCCTGTAAGTGATGTTACCATTGAAGGCTTCCCAATTCTTCATGATGCTCCTCCATATGCCACACCCGAAAGGTGATGTGATTGCCTTGGTCCTCCAACCCCCTCCTGTGGAATCGTACTTTTCTACTATGACCTCTCTCCATAGAGCATGCTCTTCTATCCCGAATCTCTACAGCCACTTCCCAAACAAAGCTCTATTGAATACCCTAAGATCTTTTACTCCAAGTCCACCCCACTTATTTGTGGAAGTGACTGTCTGCCAATTCACTAGATGAAACTTTCTAGTTCCATCCGCCATATCCCATTGAAAATTTCTTTGAAGCCGCTCTAATTTTTCTGTGATGCTCACAGGATCTTGCAACAGGGACAAATAATAGGTGGGCATACTCGATAAAGTGATTTTAATAAGCACTTCCTTACCGCCTTTTGAGATGTACCATTTCTGCCAGCCTGCTAATATTTTTCCAACCCTTTCAATCACTGGATTCCAAACCATAGTATCCTTATGTGAAGCGCCCAATGAGAGACCCGGGTAAGTAGTTGGAAGAGAATCCACTTTACATCTGAGAACATAAGACAAAGCATCAATGTTAGCAACCTCACCCACTGGGAAAATCTCACACTTGCCAATTGATTTTGAGTCCTGATACTATCTGAAACCACTGCAAGACTTACTTCAGGTAGGCCAACTGATCCATATCGGCATAAGAAAACAAGGTTGTCATCCGCAAAAAGCAAATGAGAGACTCTTCGGGCACTGAGCACCCCGATCGGAGCTGAGAATCCTCTTAAGAAGCTTCCGCCTGCCGCACGATCCATCATTTTACTTAGATAATCCATCACTAGAATGAATAGCATGGGGGATAGAGGGTCACCTTGCTTGAGACTCCTGGAGCTGCCAAAGAAACCACACGGTCTACCATTAACCAAGACAGAGAATCTGACTGAGGAAATGAAAAACTTGATCCATCCCCTCCATCTTACCCCCAAACCTCATCCACATCATCATGAAATCGAGGAACTCCAAATTGACATGGTCGAAAGCCTTCTCAAGGTCCAACTTGCATAGTAAGCCTGATTCTCTATTTTTCCTTCTAGAGTCTACAAGTTCATTTGCCACCAAAGCAGCATCCAGGATCTGCCTACCTTCCAGAAATGCATTGTGGGAGGACGAAACAGACACGTCAAGAACCTTCTTTAGTTTGTTGAAAGCACTTTAGAAATAATCTTGTAAATTATCCCCATGAGACTAATAGGGGCATGTGCAACAATCTCCACATAAGAAAAAGAAGCTTGAAGTGCAACCTCAACACAACTAAGCATAGGAGAAGATGAAGGGGCGATGGAGCTGGGTCCAACAGAGTCGGGAGGCCATGGAATAACATCACCAGCTTTAGCTGGTGCTGTTCCTGGAGCAGAGGCCATTGAAGAGGGGCACAGTTCACTAGAGCTTGATGAATAAATACCATTGTGTGAAGCACCATTGGCAGAAGAAGAAGGAGCGATTGTTCCCATATGCTTAGGAGCCTTATTAGACACACTTTGAAATAATATGGGCCCTTTAGGATCAATTCTAATAGAATTGGAAAAAGTTGTTATGCCCATGTGAGGAGGCCCAGGCCTAAACTTACTGAAAACTTGCCCGACCCTATGATAACTAAAAGAGGACCGACCTATTCTTCCTTTCCACCCCGCATCACTAACCCAAGGGCATTCACGTCTTTTCCTCCTGTAAAAATTTTGTATTCTTCTCCCAAAATCAAACCTCTGTATCTTCTCAGTCTAACGTCTGATTCCGGCTTAGTCCACTTATCAGTTGAGCCCTCCCCTCCCTTCATAGACTGATTTCCTATCCCCTCCCTTCTATTTGAGCTTTCCTTTTCTTTCACCAGTATCACAGACTTAAAGATAGGGCAAACTCTAGGGCTCAACCAAACCCTATAACTCAGGTAGCCATCTTCCAGCACAGTGGAGGCAGGGATTCTGCCCCCTTTCCTCACCACAATCCTCACTCGCGAGAGATCGTGTAGGCTGCAAGTGACATCAATAAAACCCCCATAAATTTCCCCAATCTTCTTGAATAGGTCAAGACACCAAAGATGCACCAAGAGACTCACCATGTTGACCACCAATGATTCGCTGATGAAACGAGGGTTGAGACACCCATCGTGCTCCACCCATCTGTCTAGATTTAAGAAGTTCCCATCGAACCACCCGTTTCCTTTGACAGGAATTTCTTAAGCTCGAGACTTGTCAAAAAATCGAAAGAGATATGGTGTGTCTCCCAGTTGCATATTTTTATCCCGTCCTTGACAATCCCATGCCTCTGCATCTCAGTTCCTAACAACCTCTAGAGAACCAACCCATTTGGAGAAATACCTAATCAGACAAGATTCCAAGAAGCTCTTACGCCTGAGAGTGTGCTCCTCAGACAGAAAGTAGTGCGGCTCCTGCCTAACATCGAGCTTTCGATGGAATCTTCCCCAAGTTCTAGGTCTAGCCAAGAGACAGCTTTGATAAAAGACATGTTTTCTAGTTTTCAAGATTCTAGAGAGAAGTCGGAGCTTCTCTCTATAGAAACCAGAAAATTGTGCCTTCGGTGTGGCTTCGGGTAAGTTTTTAGATTTTCTCGTATCTAACAGAGGTATTGAAGTAAACCCTACACATATCAAATCCATTTAAGAAATTTTAGACGTACTCACGAGCAAAAAAAAGTATAAAGATTAACAGGAAGAATAGCACCTTTGGGAAGATTTATTTCCAAATCTTCGGAAAAACGTTTCAAATTATTTTCAATACTAAAAAAGCAAAATCAGTTTGAATGCACTAAGGAATGCTAAAAAACCCTCAAAAATCTAAAAGTATATTTGTCAAATCCGCCCTTGCTGGCTAACCAAAAGATGGAGAGAGGTTACTCGTCTATCTCGCAGTTTCAGAAATGGTAGTAAGTGTGGTTTTAGTACGAGAATATAAAGGTAAACAATCTCCAATTTATTATGTTAGTAAATGTTTGTTGGATGCTGAGGCTCGATATCCCCACTTAGAAAAACTTACTTTAGCATTAGTTATGGCATCTAGAAAGTTAAGACCTTATTTTCACTGTCACCCTATCTCCGTAGTAACTGCTAATCCTCTAAGGAATATATTACATAAACAAGAATCGTCAGGAAGATTAGCTAAATGGTCTATCGAACTCAGCGAGTATAATATCATGTACCAACCTAGAACTTCAATAAAATCACAAATTTTAGCAAATGTTGTAGCGGATTTCAGCAAAGAAATAGTTTCTGAAGTAGAAAAGGAACTACATGTATTCACAGAATCTAATCCATGTACATGGCTCTATTTACTGATGGCTCCTCGAATGTTAAAGGAGAAGGTTTAGGTATTATTTTAATCCCACCTTCGGGAGAAAGTATAAGACAAGCAATAAAGTGAAATCCTATTACTAACAATGAAGCACAGTACGAGGCTGTGATTGCAGGTTTGGAACTAGCACGAGAACTATCTATAGAGAAAATCGTAATTAAAAGTGATTCCCAACTGGTAGTTAACAAGATGCAGGGGACTTCTATAGCTTGAGAGGCACGAATGCAGCAATATTTGGAAAAGGCACGAGAATTAATAAGAGATTTTCAATCATGGAAAATCGTGCAAATAACCAGGGAGGAGAATGCGGAAGCAGATGCACTAGCTAATTTCGTGTTAGTTACGGAAATAATAAATGCAGAAAATGCTATCGTAATACATTTATTTCATTCAGCACTGGACCAGGATAAAAATGAGGTAGATTTAAATAACTTAACTTGGGACTGGAGAAACGAACTTCTTAATTTTCTGCAGTATGGAACCTCTCCTGAAGACAAGAAAGAGTCTCAGCTACTTCGTCGAAAAGTCGGCCGTTACTGCTTAATTCAATGAAATCTATATCGAAAAATGTTCGGGGGACCTTTAGCAAGATGCCTTGGACCTGCTCAGACAGAATATGTGATGAGAGAAGTACACGAGGGACATTGTGAAAATCACGCAGGAGGAAGATCCTTGGTAAAAACTTTAATTAGAGCATGATACTATTGGCCGAAAATTGAAAAAGATGCAGAAAGTTTTGTAGCAAAGTGTGATAAATGTCAACGATATGGAAATAGCATGCATCGCCCACCAAAATTATTACATACAGTTATTTCCCCATGGCCATTCATGAAGTGGGGAATGGATATCGTGGGACCATTGTCGTAAGCTAAAGGAAATGTACGATTTTTGTTAGTATTAACAGATTATTTTTCCAAATGGGTAGAGGTAGGATCCTTCAAAAAGGTGTGAGAGAAGGAAGTCATGAATTTTATTTTGTAAAATATTATATGTCGATTCGGATTCCCAAGAGAAATCGTATGTGATAATGGCCTATAGTTTATAGGCACGAAAGTCACAGAATATTTTCGAAGTTGGCAAATCAAATGAATAACTTCCTCACCTTACCATCACGTGTCCAATCAACAAGTTGAATAAACAAACAAGATTATTATTAATAATTTGAAGAAGATATTAGAAGAATCAAAAGGCAATTGGCCCGAGCTGTTACCAGGATTACTATGGGCTTATCGAACGACAGCAAAGAGAGGCACGGGAGAAACTCGATTTTCACTTGTTTATGGTACTGAAGCCTTAATTCCAGTTGAAATATGTGATCCAAGTATGAGATTACACAAGCAACTGAGGAATCAAATGGTGAATAGATGAGAACGAATTTAGACTTACTCGAGGAAAGGAGAGAAACGGCTCTAATAAGAATGGCAGCTCAAAAGAAAATTATTAAGTGATGCTAAAACATAAAAGCTCATCTCAGATACTTCAATATTGGGGACTTCGTTCTCAAAAAGGTTTTTCAATCGACAAAAACAACTGGTGCAGGAAAGTTCAATCCAAATTGGGAAGGTCTTTAATGGATTCGAACTGTCGCTGGAAAAGGTGCTTATGATTTGGAAACCATGGAAGGCAAGATATTACCTTTGAATTGGAATGTTGTTCATTTAAAGAAGTATTAATTCTAGGCAAATGAAGTACCCACGGTCAGGTATCGTTCAACTATGATTTTATTTTGTTCTTTTAAATTATACTAACAATTTTAGATGATAGGCAAAAATCTAGCCCATACCAAATGATGATATTAGACCAAAAAGACACGCGGGATACAAAATTATTTTTGGTCTAGGTTACAACCTTTCTGATGGAAATAAAAAGAGTTAAGCAGTCATCATCTAAAAATATACCTCCGAGTCCCATATGTATTTTTCTTTTCAGGAAATGTACCACATGGAAGGAATAATAAAGTGCTCGATATTTCATATTTCAAAGCTCTAACACTTGGGGGGCTGTAGATATGAAGGCAAAGAAGACTAAAAGTCATAATTCAAGCCTGGATCAGCCCAAAAGTCAAAAGTTAGGAGCCAATCAAGAACAAAAAATAAGCTTGAGTCAAAAACCTTTGTGATAGCCTTGATAAGGTGAAAAATCGTGGACATAAGTTACAATATCCTACGAGTGCTTAGTTTAAGGGCAATAAGTAGTCATGGGTTACAATATAGACCCTAAATTTTGAAATCTATTACAAGGAAAACAGTTATGAAAGAGTTGTAGATGTTGTATAAGAAGTTATTTGTATACATGTAAAGTGTTATATAATTTTAAAGTTCAAAGCTTGAAAATTCTTCAAATTACTCATGAAAATTCTTCAAAGTATTCATTTTTCTACTTCTCTCATATATTTACACCAATATGAAGTTGAGACGTCTTCTTTATTAGTGTCATTTATGAAAAAACCCTCTTTTATAAAAATTCATGTCTATCAAAATCACGAAATATTAAAGATTTTTAAATGCAAGCCAAAGAGTAAAACAAAAACTCAACATCAAAATAAACAAAATTTTATATATTAAACTTGGCCAAAGCTAAGTATATATTAAAAAATTTGGCCAAAACCAAGGTACTTGTTTGTTATCAAACCCCAAAACAACATAGGGGTAAGAACTAACCATCCATTCCAAAAAGAATAAGAAAAACTTCCCATCAAAAAGTTTCAAATAAAACTAAGTTGTGAAAACACTAAGGGGCATCATCAGCAACGCGAGAAGATTCAGCTTGGGCAGAAGGGGCTTGAACACTAACTTCACCAGGAATAGCATCATCACCTTCGGGATCGTCAACTTCAGGTGAGGAAAAGCTCTGACTTTGCTGAGTTTTTCCAGTCAGTTCTTTAGCTTTGGCTGTCTCAGTATTCAGGTCGAAGTCTTCCTGGCTAGCCTCTATCAAAGTTTCGAGGTGGGTATTCAAAAAATCCCAACTCACATCGAGTGTCAACTTATCTTCAAGAGCTTCGTTATCTTTCTCCCACTGGTCAATCTCGGCCTTCATCTCTTCTTTCTCAACTATAGAAGCATCATAGGAAGTCTTCAAAGGGGCAAGGGATCTCTCCAAGAACTTGATCTTATCAGAAGAGGCACGGAGGTCTTCTTGAGCTTGGGTAAGTGTTTGGACTAACTCTCTGGCATAAGTCTCCTTCTGATTAAGAAGTAACTCTAAACCCCTTATCTCTTCAGTGGCTTTAGAAAGCTGCTCCACAAATGAAGACTCAAGGATATCCTTGTCTTTGCCAACTTGACTTGAAGAAGCTTTTTCAATTTCCAATTCTGCTGCAACCATCCTCGCTTGTTGTTCCAAAGCACACTTATCTTCAGCAAAACTTCCTTCTCCAATTTAAGACCCTCGTATTGCTCCTTCCAGTTGTCAGCTTCAGTACGATAATCAATGATTTGCTGCTCAGTATGAACAATCCTTTTCATAAGCCATGTGCCTTTCAAATTGATCTAAAATAGAAAGGAAAGAAGTTGCGGTTGAACAAAAGAAAATAACCACGAGAAAAAAAAAGTAAAAGGTAAGACTCGAACCTTCAGAGATGAATGAACAATATCATTCATCCACATCAAGGAACTGCGACTCTCCAACCTTGCCTTCTCAATTGGGCCAAGCAAAGGCTTGAACCATACATCAGCTTGACCGGATTTCTTTAACAAATTTCCACTCTCGGGAACTTCAATGGTAATCTTTTCCATTGCTATATTGCTACAAGAAGGACCGACTTATTCATGAGAAGTAGTAGCAATTGGAATAATAGAAGAAGTAGAAGCAGTCACGGGGGAGGGGGGAGTAGTAGCAACGACAGGTAGGGTAGTTTGAGAACGAATGAGGACTGACACTAGAAGAGAAGAAAGGGGAAACTCTTCATAAACGGGACCAAAGTCTTCACTATCAAAACCGCGGGTAAACAACTGATCAATAGAATCATGAGGAGGAGCATTCATATCTTCATCAGAAATCACTAATGTAGCACTTTCGGGTTTATCTAAAAGCTTAGAAGGTACTGAACTTGGAGAAGGGGTGGATTCATCATCTAAAATAACGCTCCTCCTAATCCAAGGCCTGCGTACTAAAGAACCCTCTGTTACACCCCATGTTTTCATACGTAGAATTACGCCATAAGTAAATTGATGAAATCTAGGAAATGAGATGTTACATCCCGTATTCTCGTACGTTAAAATTTTGTCCTAAGTTAATCGACGTATGTTCGGGAATGAGATTATTTTGGGATTATAAGTATTACGATATTTCAAAAAAGTGATAAGTAAATTTGTGAAGGTGAAAGGGTAAGCAAATCGAAGAAACTGAGTTTCGTCGAAGTTTGTCAATTTGGGACAAAATACGGTCCGAGCTATAATACCCGGTATTTATGGACTAGTGTCATACAAGGTACCACATGACTATAATAGTAAGGTATGAAAAAGGTATTAAAAGTGAGTAGTATTTTAAGTAGTTTGAGATAATTCCTAATTATGTAGATAATTAGATAATTATTGGTTAATGGGAGATTAACAAGTTAATTAATAATTAGTGGTTGATTAATTGAAGTCTTTGGATAAATATTGGACACCAACATGGAAGCCCCATGAAGTGGGTAACAAAACCCATAAATGACTCATGTACTATGTGGAAAGGTGTCATATTGTTAGACCATTTAGCAAGAGTGACATTCTCTTTAAGCCTTTGAACGTGATTTGCATAAACACATGCACTTTAGCACACAACTGGTATACATTGATGATTTTGCCCACAGTGGTCGAGATGATATGATGGCATGCCCTCAGAGGCTTGATGATATTATGAACACATGTACTTATGCACGACATGAAACTCATATGCCTGTGCATGACACTATAAGTATTTCATGATTTACAGAGTTGTCCAGACTTACAGGTTGAGCCATTTACTCTATATTTCTTCCATGTATTTTTTGTACTTATTTATGTGCCTTACATACTTGGTACATTATTTGTATTGACGTCACTTTTTCCTGGGGACGCTATGTTTCATGCCCGCAGGTCCTGATAGACAGGTCGAGAGTCCTCCATTAGGCTATCAGCTCAGCGGAAGATATTGGTGCGCTCCATTTGCTTCGAAGTTGCTTGTTTGGTCAATATGATTTAAACCCGTATTGTTTGGTATGGCGGGGCCCTGTCCTGACCTTTATGATAAGTATGTACTCTTTGAGTCTTGTAGGTAGATGCCATATATACGGATACTTGTATGGCCTTGTCAGCCTATATTTTAAGTATATAATGGATCACATTGTCCTTATAGGCCTATATGTCACAGGTATGAGTTTCTATATCAGGTTGAATCGTTCTATGTCGGGTTTCCCTCATGTTTATTATTGTTATCACATGACTCCCCTTCTAGCCCACTTACCTATGATGATGTGATAAGTAAGATATGTATGTCGGTACTCGGTTTAGTAAGGTACCGGGTGCCCGTTAATTCCCATAGGTTTGGGTCGTGACAAAAGTGGTATCAGAGAAGTTCTGTCCTAGGGAATCTACAAGCCGTGTCTAGTAGAGTTTTGTTTATGGGTGTGTTGTGCACCACACTTATAAGTAGGAGGCTACTTGGAATTTAGGACTGTCACTCTTTCTTCTTACTCTAGATCGTGTGGTAGAGCTCAATTGTAAGAACTCAATTTCCTAAACTCTATCTTATTCATAATACAACGATGCCTACATTCAGAAAGATGGTTGGTAAGAGATATAATTGTGGAAGTGTTGAGTCAGAGAATCTAGATTTTGCATCATGGTTATGATGAGTAAATGTAAGGTCTTTAGTAGATCATGTGTGTACGAAGACGTATAAGACTATTGATAAGAAGCCTTAAGGCAAGAATATCTATCCACCTTTATGGGGAAAGACAATGATATTCATAAGATAAATACAAGTTTCAACAAGCAAAAGAAGCAAGATGAAGATGGGTATGAGGCGCCCAGTTAATGAAGGTTAACAGTATTTACAACTCATGCAGAGGAATATAAGCCTTTTGAGTTACCTTCAACAGTAACAGAGGTATGTACAATTGGCCACACCGATCTCAGTTATGCCCTATAGGAGCTAATATATATGGTTTAAGAGAAGGACGGGATATCAGAATCCAGCTATGGTTATAACCAAAAATGGTAGATGGATTTTTTGTATTAGTTTACGTTTCCGAAGATAATGCAAAAGTGCTAATAAATCTCCTTGTGAGACATCCAGATGGAGCACTCTAAAATAATACAGCTAGATATGAGTACTACAATGATAGGCACTAGAAGCCTTGAAGTGATAAATATTACCTGAGTGTGGCTCCCGTCCCTAGTACAGATAGAATGTTAAGCAACCCGAAGAGCCAATGAATAAGCAAGGGGAGCTAAAAGCAAAAGAATGTCTTGTTGAAATCTTCAAAAGAAAGTGCTACGCATAAATATTAGCAAAAAAAAAGAAGAGAGATGAGGAAGCCTTATGAGTAAGATGTGATACATGGATAACAAAGGTAAATAAAAAAGAAGAAGATAAAAACGACAGTATTGTAGAGCCTATAGTCAAGGGAAGGAAAAGACGAAAGGTGACATGCCTTGAGAGAACAAAAGAGTATAGGCCATAAAGTCATATCCTCATTTTGATAAATAAGTTTGTGACTCTAACGTGATTACTAGGAGGAAAAGTTAGATCCTAGAATAATAGAAATCAGTATGTACTGGTGAATTTCAAATTTTGTTCTGGCGATAATAGAATGGACAACAGAAGAAGATTTGTAACGACCCACCGGTCGTCTTGATCTCTAGCATGTCGTTTAGCGGTTTGAAGTCATGAGAAGCTTTGTTTCAGGTATTATGACTTGTAGGCATGGTCGAAATTGAATTTTGTGAAGTTCGGAGTCAAATTAGAAAGAAAATTCTCATTTCAGAAGCCTTAAGTTGGAAGAATCGACTAAGACTAGAATTTGGAGTAAATGACCTCGGAATTAGGATATGAAGGTTCCAGCAGGTTCGTATCATGATTTCGGACTGGGGCGTATGCCCGGATCGGGTTTTGGATAACCTGGGAGCGTTTCGGCGTATATTGTGGAAGTTAGCATTTTAGAAGGAATTTCATAAGTCCGGGTTGAAGTGCATTTCGGTGTTATTGATGTCCGTTTGGGATTGAAAATCTGGGAATAGCTCCGTATGGTGATTTTGGAGTTGGGAGAAAGATCGGAAGTAAATTCGGAGGTTCGTAGATCATTTTGAAGTCATATGGCTAAAGATAGAAATTTGAAGGTTTTTGAGAAGTTTGACCGAGTTTGACTTTTTGATATCGAGTTCGTATTCCAATTCCAAAATTTGAAGCAGGTCCATAAGGTCGAATATGACTTGTGTGCAAAATTTGGGGTCAATCGGACATGATTTGATAGGTTTCGGCATCGGACGTAGAAATTTGAAATTTCAAAGTTCATAAAGCTTGAACTAGAGTGTGATTCATGATTTCGACGTTGTTTAATGTGATTTAAGTCCTGGAGAGAGTTCGTATCATGTTTTGGGACATGTTGGTATAATTGGTTAAGGTCCCGAGGGCCTCGGGTGGATTTCGGAAGGTTCACGGAATGAATTTTGAACCAAAGAGTTGCTGAAATTTTCTGCAGAAAGCTGTTTTGACATCAACTAGTGCAATCGCCGAGCTAAATGTGGAAGAATATATCTCGCAATTTATAAGGAATATGAAAATTTTCAAAATATAAATTATATTTTCAGAAAGTTAAACCATTCATGATTTGGACGTTATATCAGAAAGTTATGATCGATTTAAGATGGCGGGTGGAGCAGCTTAGGCAGAATTTTCTGATGCATGGAGCCGATTTTAGAAGCTCATATCTCGTAATATATAAAGCGTTATATGATTTACAACCTATCAAATTAAATATCTTCGAGTCTTGTTTCTAAATCTTCAAACCTTTTGTCATTTGGATATTTTTACAAAGAGTTATGAGTGTTTTAACAGAAGGTGTACAGCAAGGAAAAATTGTAATAGGATGTACAACCTGCACAGCGCAAGGTACAACTCGATGAACCCTGGGCAGATTTTTTTAAACACGAGTTTTGGCCCATTTCTTTCATTTGGCTTGGACGATTTTGGAGAGCTCAAGGAGGAATTTTTACCAAGCAACACTAGCTTTGGGGTGTTGTGCATCAATTAGAGTCGTCGGAAGGGCTTGGAAGCCGATTACGGAATTTCGAAGTGAAGTAAGTCTCCTTTCTAACTTTGTGAGGTTGAATTTTTCCCATAGGTGAACTAATTAAATACGTGCTACTATCTGCGGGGGCTACGTACGCACGAGGTGATGGGAGTCCGTGCGTAGCTACTATTATGCCATATCCGGGTAGTCTAGGACCCACTAGCATGCTTTAGTTGTCGTACTTGTGACCTTGTCAATAAAATATCATGGGATGCTGTCAATTAGTAATTAAATCTCTAAGAAGGATAGATTTTACTTTTCTTAATCATCTAGAAGGAGAATTGATTCTTCATTGGATAATTGCGTTTTCGATAAATCTATAATGTTGAAACCCTGTCGAAATTGGCAAGTAAATCCCCAGAAAGGCTTTAAATACTATTTTCATGTTCATTAAAAGGAGAATTCTATCACTTCATTGAAAAGCTAATTTTCCTGATAAAAATATGGTTTATTGTGTGAATATGTGTAACTATGGGTGCCTGAGTCGCATGTATGATTCGCGAGTAGGATGACCTTGTTATTTATGTATAACCGCGTCACATGATCAATTTGTGAGTGGGAAATATAGATGCATCTCTGGTTCGAGCCGTTCGACCCTCGGCAGTGCACATTATATTATTGTTGGTCTGCGCCATTCGACCCTCGACATATCTCGCGCATGATAATTGTTGCGTACTTTCCTGTGATTTATACATGTTTATTGGCTTGGAATCTATAAATTGTCAACTGAAATGACGAGGTGTTAAAGTGTTAAATGTAAGAAGAATTGATATTC
>ML346495.1:453-17150 GCA_005239505.1 Nicotiana paniculata
CTAATAATAATTATATCAAGATTAAGAGTATAAGTACATTTATTGGCTAGAGAGTTTATTTTATTAAGTCAGTATAAAATACTTACCTCTACTTGGTCCGTTCAATACATACAAAATGTACTAGCACAAGAAGTTGGAATTAAACCATTTCCATAATCAAGATAAATTATATCTAATCTTGTGCTACAATCATCCATGATGGTTTGTCCGATTTCATCATTAGATTGTGAGCTCAAACTTTATACTTATAAGAACTGATGATTTAATCTTCCGTGTATAAGCTAAACTCAATACAATAAATCATCTACTATATAAGTAAAATTGAATAAACAACTGACCAAGTATATATGATCTATTTAAAACTTTATTAAAATTGAATAAACAACTGTTCCATAAAAAATAATATCCAAACCAAACTCATGGTTAATAGTATATATCCCAACACTTGCAAGTCCCAATTGTTTGTTATAAGTTACAGTTAAGTTGTCTACAACGACCATAGGTTAAGCTCTTTGAGATTTGAAAACATTTCTATTATCTCATCTGCCTCATACTATAAAAAGAAAACTTATTATTCCAAAAAGTGAAATAAAATAAATTTTTTATCTGTCACTAAAAAAGAAGAAAATAAATTACGTCTTTATAAGGAAACTCATTAAGTAGGTTTTTCGGGTTGTCTTTTAAGAACCGACAAAGTTGTATTGAAGACCTTTCAACGCCTCGTTCAAACAAATAGCTTTGAGACATACAATTTTTTTTTTGTCTATTGCTATTAAGAATTTAACGAACTTTTCAAAATGTAAATTAAAAATTCATTTATGTGGAGCGGGACGCTAAAAGATCTTTAATTAAAGCTTCGCCAATACTTAAAAGACTCGAAAGTCTATTTCATAAATTTCCTTATGCGGAAGTTCATAGATACACTGACGGTGCACCAAACTTAAACCCTTTCTATTATCTACCACACAAATGCACATGGCCACCAACATAGCAGTCCCCATCTGCTTCCTTTTGTATATTTCTGTGTTCTTTTTATTGTAATTTTATTATTTTAGAAAAGTATTTAAGCAAGAAAAGCCTATAGGCAAAGATAATTATGTCGCCCGCCAAAATATTTTAACATTTTTCACATATTTATAGTTTTTTTTTGGGTCAGTCAGGTCTGAGCATACATGGTATGTTGTTATTGTAGTTGTTAGATCTGCATTTATTTTAATGACGAAAAATAACACATCCTTATCCTTTATGTGCAAAAATACTTCTTGAGCAACGAAAAGGAAGCATCGAAAATTTGAGACGAAAAAGAAAAGAGTAGCAGAAATTCAAAAGCAAAATCAATCATGAATTTGGCAGAAAATTAAGGGAGAATATTATTGGAAGGACCTTAATCAAAGGAAATCAAGGACACGAAACTATGTTCTGGAGATTCCTCCATAAAAGGACGACGATCAAAAGCGGAATCAAGGGATCTGACTTGATACTTCAAATAACGGGAATATATCTGATCAGCATAGGAAAAATCCAATCAGGACCACAAGTCAAGGCAAATCAACAGAAGCAATATCTTATTCTTGGAAAGAATCAATCTACGATTCCTTTTTGAGATCAACTCCCTTGGGTTTGCGATCACTCAAGATTTACAAGACAAGAAGACCTCACGGAGTATAAATACACATATATACTGGCTTGGAAAAAATATACTTGATCGAACCACTATCAATCTTTTTGTTCTACCCCAAACAAGCATTATAGTCTACTCTAGATCTACTGTGTAACTAGGGAGAGAAGAAAGAGAGAAAAATCATGGTGAGATATTGTATCAAGAAGCGAGAAAAGAAGTAATATAGTGACGAAGCTGTTGGTGTATAAACTTCAAATAGTTGAAAGAGAATACACTTGCAATCCAAAGGGACTGGACGTAGGATTCACATTGAATCCGAACCAGTATAAAAGTCCTGGTGTCTTTAATTCCTGTATCTTTATCTCTGCTCTTATTTAGATTCTGCTTTTACTTTCAGTTGACTAATTGACAAACTAGTCAACTACTTAGGATACAAAAAGAAAAATCGACAATTCACCTCCCTCTTGTACTTTCAGTAGTCACGTGTCTATAGTTACTTAATTAACCACATTTAAGGAGAAGTAAATAAGTTTGTTTCTAAAATGAAATTAATAATTTTGTTCATTGAGGAACTCAAGAAACTCGGCGAATATATATGACTGCACCAAAAATAACTAGCAACACTCCTATTTATAATAGTATGAAATTTACTTTGACTAGAATCCGGAAAGTCTATTCGTACATGAATTTGACTATAAATTTTAATTAGACATGAACTAAATAAATTAACAAATATCAAATTATAAATGAAGTTTAGACATGAATTCGTCACTAGATCAATCGTCTGAAAGAAGCACCAGCCACTTTATATATCCGAAGGCCTTATGATCAGGATCGTAGTACAAAAGTCGATTTACTTAATTTTCGATGTGAATTTGGACACAATGTTTTTAAGTTTCTTAATTTTTTTTGTATATCTGGCAATAAATATGTACTTAATGAGAAGCCATAATAGTTAATTACTAATTTAAAATATTTATAAAAATCACGTTCCAAGAATAGCATCTTTTAACTCCTTAATTAAGTAATAGAAATGTCACATAAAATGAGATAGAGGTGTAATAGATTAGTAAAAGGTGTTTTGATCCCGAAAAGTAATTTGACTCATGATGATAAAAAGTTCAATATCCCTTATTTTACATATATATATATATATATATATGTGTGTGTGTGTGTGTTTTATCCTAAGTCCTAACTTCGTGAAGGGGAATGTTGGAACAACAGTAAAGTTATTTCTAAGTAAGCAATGGTAAGTTTATATTGAACAATGGTACAATTGTTCGAGCTGTTGAATCATCTATTTATACTTACGGTACGGTAGCTTCCTACATCACTTATCTTGAGGTGCAATCTTTTTCCTGACCCTGCGTGAACACGAAATACTTTGTGCACCGGAAGCACAGAAGACAAAGTTAAGACATGATTGTTAATTATCTGTAAGATTTGAGAATGGCACCGCAGAAACTACAGACAATAGCCTTCCAAGACTTGAAGTAAAATGGGATATAACAAAATCTGGTTGCAGTGCACATATCAGCTACTTTAGCACCATGGCCGCACCTCGAACACGAGCCAGCCACCGGTTTACTCCGCCTCATCATCTTCTTCTGGTCCACTAGAAAGCAAAGACACACCATGAATCAAGCACGACACACTTTTTATATCTCCTCTGTCTACAAGGTAAACAACTTAGCTTAGAGCCAATTATAGTTCCCGTTCAACGTTCTATCAAAGTATTCTCCCCTGGCCGTACTTCAACCAGCTGCTTTATATACAAAATATCAAATTGAAGAGAGAAATATTCAGAAAGCTTTTTGTTGGAGTTTTCTTGGCCAACTTTTCTTCCTTGTTTGTAGACTCTAGTAAAAGAGCTAGAGTTTGTTGGAGACACCTTTATAGTTTGTACATTCCAAATTGAGTTGTCTCTTAGGATATTATATAGAGTTTAATTTTTGAGTAGTAACCAATTTTTAATTTATATTACAGTCAAACGTTCTCTTTATAACAGCATCCCTATATAACAATACTTTTCTATAAAAGCTAAACTTTTTCGGAACCAATTTTTATGTTATGTTATAATATATGTTCTTTATAACAACACTTCGCCATAACGTCCAAAAATATTCGGAACAAGCAAGTCTGTTATAGAAAGGTTTGACTGTATCAGGTTCAAACAACTTATAACAACTTATAATTGTTAACTTTAATAATTTTGATTTTTGATGACCTAAAAATTTGAGAATATTCTGCTATAATTAATTAAATTTTTTTTACTATAATATAGAAGTCTTTTGCACTACTAATATATATAAATCAAATTCTACAATATACTACTTTTTGTATTTTAATTTATGTGCCGATTTGATTGTGGGTAATGTTCAGAAAGAAAATTATAACTTGTGAGCTTAAACATACTATAAGCTATAAAGGCATGCATCGATTGATTGGATCGAAGTACGAAGGGGTTGATTGAAGTCTGAGATTAGCCCAAGACTAAGGCCGAGCAACTAGCTGCTGCAGGATTGGACGTCTATCTATCTCACCACGTTCCCCTACTCCTATAAAGGCCGGCAGAAGAAATGCTCTGGTCATCCTTCTTACGGCTCGTTACTGCAACGCTCGTTCACCCCTTCGGCTTTTGTCATTAAAACTAAAACGAAAATTTAAAATTTATTTATTTAAAATTATAAGAAGTGCTAATTTTTTAAATTAAATAGTGCCGCTTAAAATAAAATAAATGTTATAGAAGAAAAGGATGACTGACAACTCACAAGTGATAAATATAAAGGGAAGTGATTAACATACAAGCTAGTCCCAATTAATTACCTCCAAATTTGTGGTATATGGATACAATTTCTCCACTTTTAATCAGAGGTTATCATATACGATCCCTAAAAATGAACTTATTTTAGGAGAAAATATTTTCTCTTTTATTTGGCCATACACGATACGAATCTGGATTAATTAGCACCTTTAAGCGAGTATCAAACACCGAATAGAAAAAAATATTTGAACTTGACAGCTTCCAACCAAGCGTCGATTGCCACGTAGAAGGAATTCTAGAAATTGATTATGCCATATGTCCATTTTACAGTTGGGAGATATGTGTTATTTTGATGTTTAATTAATGAAGTACTTGCTGTGCTTTTAAAATTCTGCTGCTTCAAGCGTTTTTTCTTATGTTTCATTTTACATTTTCGTTGAAGGGAACGTCGCACCAATAGTATAGTTATTTTCGTTTGACCTAATAGTTTGACCTGCATAGCCGCGAAATATTTAATGTACCAGGCTTTCCTTTCTTGCTTCAAGAGTTTATTCTTTTGTTCAATTTTACATTATTATTGTAAAAATTATATTATATTTTGTACTTACTTTATTCCGGGTGTATAATCCATATATTTCTTTGCCAGTTAAATATATAGAGAGCTATTTAGGTTCTCTCTGAAACGAGGCATGCAAGGGAATCACTACGAAAAAGTTTTGAAAGTTACAAAGGAAAGATACTTTTAATACTTTCATTTTTGTTTTTATTTTGCATAGTATTGTTCTGGGAAAAAAATTAATTGAATAAAATATTCAATATGAATTCATGTAGCGTACTCCAAATTATTTGAGATAGAAGTGTAGTTGTGTTGTTGTAGAATCTATATATTTCTCATTCATATTAAAACAATCACAAAGTTTTCAAGATTTCTACAAGAGAAAAGAGAAGGAGATCAATGGGCTAGAAGAGAATATCTATAATACCACGAAGGATGTGGTGCATATGAGACTGTTCTTTCTTGAACCAGAGGTCTCGAGCTCGATCCCTGAGTATGAAAAAATCTTTGGTAATGAGCGTTTTTCCTGAATGGAGCCTTAAACAATGCAAATTCGGATATAGTGGGCCAATGTAAGTTCCGGACACCAAATAAGAAATAATAATAAAAAAAAGAATATTTATGATAGTGCAGCAATTTAAGAACCCACCTACAAGATAGACAGATGTTAGTTAGAGGCCAACCTATTTAACGAACATGCCTAATATGTCCCAAGTAAATATGTATGTCAAATTTCTGAAATCAAATTAACTTTAATTTCTTTTAATTTTTTATATTTTCGATAAATTTATTGATAGTCGATAAATTTTGGCAAATTGAAGAACTGTGAACAATAAAGTAAAAATTTTAAAATAATTTTTAAGAAGTAAGAAAATACTTATGCTATATTAAAAAGAGCAGTGGAGTATGATATTAAGCCAAATTATGCGCCAATAAAATATTGTATTAATAATACAATAATACTAAATAGTAAATATAGTGATAAAGAAAATATAAAAATAAAAAATTATATGATGACCATATGATTTGTTTTTCTTTAATTTTATATAGATTTAATTAATAAAATATTATATTGACAAGTAAGATGCAAGTTGGAATTCCATTAATGCAATGTAATAGTATGATATTTGCTACAACAACAACAAAAAACCCAATATATTCTCAATATGTGAAAAACAAACATTATAGTGGCCCACACAAGTCTCAAATCTGCGACCTTCACGTTATATTTAATATTTAACGCGCGTTGTGCAAGTTCTAATACTAGTTTACTAAACCTACCTAACATTTCCCTAGGCAATATGTCAGACTTCTGAAATTAAATTAACTTTAGTTTCTTTTAATTTTTGTATATCCTTTGTGGAAAAGGGCATAAGTAGAAAACGATGGAGAACGAGGAAGAGAGAGACCTTGCATCACTTTTTATATTTAAAAATAATTAAATTTTAAATTTTTTGTTTCCTTTTTATTGCCATGATTTTATAGCCACAAAAATGCATGACTTATTCAAAACTGTAATCAAGTAAAACCAAAAGAAGTACCAAAGTTAACACTAATTTTTATTTTTTTCCCTAAGTTGGGGCGAGCCGGGGGTGGTAGGAGTGGGGGGGGGGGGGGTATAGGAGAAAGGAAAATGAAATATCCTTAATGAAGTTCTAAATATTACTCTCTCCGGTCCATAATAAGTGATCATTTTACCTTTTTATTCTAGTCTAAAATTAGTGTCTATTTACATAATAAAGAAAGAATTAATTTTATTTTTTCAAAATTTGCGCTTGTTTACATATTTTAATGTGTCAAAGTAATAATTCTAAGGTTGATTTAATAAATACATTTTTTTCTTTAAGAGTTCGTATTTCGTTAATGGGTGTGTCAAAGATAAAATAATCGCTTATTATAGACTGGAGTAGCTTGAAACTATAGTCAACGTATTAATTTCATACTACATGTTTAATTCGATTTGGCAGATTTGGCAATTTTAGTCGCCAAGAGGTCCCCAGTCCTCATGTTAGCTAAATAATTAATTAAAGATAGTTGAATTTTGAGCCTAACTGACACTCTCGTTTATTAATTAGCTGTCTGCAAACTGACAAATCTTAGCAGTGTTAGGCAAAAGCTTTCTGGATTATGCTATAAATGTTAGTATAAACTGGCTACTTTTCAAAGATTTGAAAAGTTGTTGTTTATGTAAAATTCCCTTTCAATTTGAATCGATCCAATGGTGTCCGTCGTGCATGTAAAAATTGCATGGGGCGCCTTATTTAGTCGTTCCTTTTGACTTCTATCCGTTTTGTTTTTCTATTTGTATTCATACTTATTTTTTTGTTACAAGGTTTTAAAAAAACTATTTTGCCCTTCAGGAATATTGACAAAACTGTAGACTGCAGGACAAAACTTCAACATGTTTTGATATAAAGTTTTAGCAAACGAACTAAATAACTTCAGCATACATTAGAAAAAACTCATTAGAAAATTACATGCTGCAAGACAAAAACTTAAGCACGTTTAGTCGGAAATTTTAGCGAATGAACTGAAATACTTAACAATATTTAGTCTGAAGCTTTAGCAAATGAACTAAGTAACTTAATAATGTCTTGTCTCAAGTTTTAGCAAATGAACTAAAAAACTTAAGCATGTTTAGTCTGAAGTTTTAGCAAATGAAGTAAGTAACTTAAGCATGTCTAATTTGAAGTTTTAGCAAATGAACTAAAAGTTTAACCATGTTTAGTCTGAAGTTTTAGCAAATGAACTAAAAAACTTAAGCATGTTTAGTCTGAAGTTTTAGCAAATGAACTAAGTAACTTAAGCATGTCTAATCTGAAATTTTAGCAAATGAACTAAAAAACTTAAGCATGTTTAGTCTGAAGTTTTAGCAAATGAGCTAAGTAACTTAAGCATGTCTAATATGAAGTTTTAGCAAATGAACTAAAAAACTTAAGCATGTTTAGTCTGAAGTTTTAGCAAATGAACTAAGTAACTTAAGCATGTCTAATCTGAAGTTTTAGCAAATGAACTAAAAAACTTAAGCATGTTTAGTCTGAAGTTTTAGCAAATGAACTAAAAAACTTAAGCATGTTTAGTCTGAAGTTTTAGCAAATGAACTAAAAAACTTAAGCATGTTTAGTCTGAAGTTTTAGCAAATGAACTAAAAAACTTAAGCATGTTTAGTCTGAAGTTTTAGCAAATGAACTAAAAGTTTAACCATGTTTAATATGAAGTTTTAGCAAATGAACAAAAAATTAAGCATGTTTAGTCTGAAGTTTTAGCAAAAGAACTAAAAAACTTAAGCATGTTTAGTCTGAAGTTTTAGCAAATGAACGAAGTAACTTAAGCATGTCTAATCTGAAGTTTTAGCAAATGAACTAAAAATTAAGCATGTTTAGTCTGAAGTTTTAGCAAAAGAACTAAAAAACTTAAGCATGTCTAGTCTGAAGTTTTAGCAAATGAACTAAGTAACTTAAGCATGTCTAATCTGAAGTTTTAGCAAATGAACTAAAAAACTTAAGCATGTTTAGTCTGAAGTTTTAGCAAATGAACTAAAAAACTTAAGCATGTTTAGTCTGAAGTTTTAGCAAATGAACTAAAAAACTTAAGCATCTTTAGTCTGAAGTTTTAGCAAATGAACTAAGTAACTTAAGCATGTCTAGTCTGAAGTTTTAGCAAATGAACTAAAAGTTTAACCATATTTAGTCTGAAGTTTCAGCAAATGAACTAAAAAACTTAAGCATGTTTAGTCTGAAGTTTTAGCAAATGAACTAAGTTACTTAAGCATGTATAATTTGAAGTTTTAGCAAATGAACTAAAAGTTTAACCATGTTACTTAAGCATGTTTAGTCTGAAGTTTTAGCAAATGAAGTAAATAACTTAAGCATGTCTAATCTGAAGTTTTAACAAATGAACTAAGTAACTTAAGCATGTTTAGTCTGAAGTTTTAGCAAATGAACTAAAAATTAAGCATGTTTAGTCTGAAGTTTTAGCAAATGAACTAAAAAACTTAAGCATGTTTAGTCTGAAGTTTTAGCAAATGAACTAAGTAACTTAAGCATGTCTAATATGAAGTTTTAGCAAATGAACTAAAAAACTTAAGCATGTTTGGTCTGAAGTTTTAGCAAATGAACTAAAAACTTAGCATGTTTAGTCTGAAGATTTAGCAAATGAACTAAGTAACTTAAGCATGTCTAGTCTGAAGTTTTAGCAAATGAACTAAAAAACTTAAGCATGTTTAGTCTGAAATTCTAGCAATTGTACTAAAAAACTTAAGCATGTTTAGTCTGACATTTTAGAAAATGAACTAAAAAACCTAAGCATTTTTAGTCTGAAATTTTAGCAAATGTACTAAAAAACGCATGTTTAGTATGAAATTTTAGCAAATGAACTAAAAAACTTAAGCATGTTTAGTCTGAAATTTTAGCAAATGAACTAAAAAACTTAAGCATGTTTAGTCTGAAATTTTAGCAAATGAACTAAAAAACTTAAGCATGTTTAATCTGAAGTTTTAGCAAATGAACTAAGTAACTTAAGCATGTCTAATCTGAAGTTTTAGCAAATACAAAATAACTTCAGCATGCATTGGCAAAAACTCATTAGAAAATTACATACTGCAAGACAAAAACTTAAGCATGTATCGTCTGAAGTTTTAGCAAATGAACTAAAAAATTTAAGCATGTTTAATATGAAATTTTAGCAAATGTACTAAAAAATTTAAGCATGTTTAGTCTGAAATTTTAGCAAATGAACTAAAAAACTTAAGCATGTTTAGTCTGAAGTTTTAGCAAGTGAACTAAAAAACTTAAGCATGTTTAGTCTGAAGTTTTAGCAAATGAACCAAGTAACCTAAGCATGTCTAGTCTGAAGTTTTAGCAAATGAACAAAATAACTTCAACATGCATAGCAAAAACCCATTAGAAAACTACATACTGCAAGACAAAAACTTAAGCATGTTTAGTCTGAAGTTTTAGCAAATGAACTAAAAATCTTAAGCATGTTTGGTCTGAAATTTTAACAAAAGTTTTAGCAAATGAACTAAAAATCTTAAGCATGTTTGGTCTGAAATTTTAACAAATGAACTAAAAAACTTAAGCATGTTTACTCTGAAATTTTAGCAAATGAACTAAAAAACTTAAGCATTTTTAGTCTGAAGTTTTAGCAAATGAATTAAGTAACTTAGGCATGTCTAGTCTGAAGTTTTAGCAATTGAACAAAATAACTTCAGTATGCATTAGCAAAAACTCATTAGAAGACTACATACTATAAGACAAAAAATTAAGCATGTTTAATCTGAAGTTTTAGCAAATAAACTAAAAAACTTAAGCATGTTTAGTCTGAAGTTTTAGCAAATGAACTAAAAACTTAAGTGCGTTTAGTTTGACGTTTAGAAAATATACTAAAAACTTAAGCATGTTTATTCTGAAGGTTTACTAAAAAACTTAAGCATGTTTAATCTGAAGTTTTAGTAAATGAACTAAGTAACTTAAACGAGTCTAGTCTGAAGTGTTAGCAAATGAAAAAATAACTTCAGCATGCATTAGCAAAACCTCATTAAAAAATTACATACTGCAAGACAAAAACTTAAGCATGTTTAGTCTGAAGTTTTAGCAAATGAATTTAAAAACATAAGCATGTTTAGTCTAAAGTTTTTGCAAATGACCCGAATAACTTCAACATGTTTAAATTGAAGTTTTAGCAAACGAACTAAATAACTTCAACATGTTTAGACTGAAATTTCAAATAAAACTCATGATAAAATTGTAGACTGCAGGATAAATAACTTCAGCATGCATTAGCACGGAGTTTTAGCTTCAATGTGAAAAATCTTCATGCTATATTAGCATGAATTTTGTGATGACTCAAAGGGTCATCTTGTGTTGTAGGACCCTATTCTGCGCTCGTCAGCCTAAGAATCTTATTTTTACCCATCTCGATTTGCATGCGTAGTCTGGACGTATTTCCGGAAAGCCTTTATGTGAAAAATTGAAGAAATAAAATTTTTGGCATTTAAAAGTGATTTTTAGTTAACTTCGGTCAATATTTTGAGTAAACAAATTCGGACCCGTGTTTCGACAGTCCCTGTGGGTCCGTAGTAAAATATGGGACCTGGTCTTATGCCCGGAATCAAATTCCGAGGTCCCAAGCTCGAGATATGAATTTTTGACTAAAATTAAATTAGAGAAAATCAATGATTTAAAAGAATTTGCTTAATGTTCAACCTTGTTGGTATCAGGCCTGTATTTTGGTTCCGGAGCTTGGTACATGTCCGTTATGATATTTGTACCTTTTTTGTGAAATTTGGTAAGAATCGAAGCTGATTTGACGTTATTCGGACCTTCGGTTGAGAAAATAGTGATTTTAAGGTGTTCTTAAGAATTTCATTGGTTTTGGTGCTAAATATGTGGTTTTAGGTGTTATTTTGGAGATTTGATCGCACGAGCAAGTCCATATGATGTTTTAGACTTGTGTGCATGTTTGGTTCAGAGTCCCGAGGGCTCGGGTGAGTTTTGAATAGGCTACGGGATGTTTCAGACTTAGAATTTTTGGTGTTTCAGCTGTTTCTGGTGCGTAGGTATTTTGTGCTTCGCGATCGCGAAGCCTCTCACGCGACCGCGAAGGGAAATTGGGAAGGGGTGGTTTTACTCTACGCGAACACGTGTACTAGGTCGCGAACGCAGAGCAACGGGGGTGTTACCCTTAGCGAACGCGACCTGTCTATCACGAACGCGAAGAATAAGGGATCTAGGGGAGGGGTCAGTAACATTCTACGCGAACGCGAAGGCTTGGTGGGAGTATTCCTTCACGAATGCGTAGGCCAGTAGGCCAAAGCTTCGCGATCGCGACAGGCTTCTCACGAACGCGATGAAGACCTGTATAGTGTTTTAAAAACAAACTTCAATACGAGAATTGTTCAAAATTTCATATCTTTTTCACTAAAACTCAACCTTTGGCGATTTTTGAAGTGGGAATTCAACACTAAATCATATGTTTGTATTCTTAAATTCATTTCCTCCAATTTCCACCAACACCCATTAGATTTCTAGTCCTAAATCTTGTCCTTTAAGAGTAGAAATTAGGGATTTTAGGATAATTTGGGGATTTTGTAAATTTGAGAATTTAGACCTCGATTTGGAGTCGGATTCCAGAACTAATTACATATTCGGGCTCGGGGGTGAATGGATAAACGAATTTTTGTCCGAACCTCGAGTTTCGACCAAGTGGGCCCAGGGTTATTTTGACTTTTTTGGGGAAAATTTGGGAACTCTATAATTGTGCATTGAAATTGATTTCTTTAGCGATAATTGACGGTATTAAGCTAATTATGACTAGATACGAGTGGGTTGGAGGTGAATCCTAGAGGAAAAATGGTACTTGAGCAGCGAGTGGCCTGCAGATCGAGGTAAGTGTCGTGTCTAACTTTGGCTTGAGGGATTAGGTATTAATTGACTACTTGCTACATGTTTGGTTACTGAGTACGCTATATAGGTGAGGTCACGAGAACCTATGTGTTGATGTCGAGTCATAGCATGCGAGTGAGCCCTATTGTGGTAACTGTTATAGTCTCTAATCAGCTTGTTCATGCTTAGCTTATCTAATTGTTATGTTGGGCATCTCTTATCCTGTTTTACTGAAATTTAGAAAGTGTGGAGTATTGACTCAAGGTTGAGCTTGATATTGTGACATTAAACATTGAATTAAGACCGATTTATGATATTTTTGTCTCTCCGTATTGTTGATCTTTGTTTTGGTAAGGGAAAGTGTAAAGCATGAAAGGTGACGTCGTGCAATGTTTGTGAGTGAATGATAATGCACAAAGGGTGATGCCGTTTCATGTTTTGTGAGTGATAATGCACGAAGGGTGATACCGTGTCATATTATGGGAGAGTAAAAGCACGTAGGGTGATGCCGTGCCGTTCTATTATTCATATGGTGAGATTGAGAGTTAAAACACGAAGGGTGATGCCATGCAATTTCCTTTACTGTTTTTACTTGCTTATTTCGTTAAGGCATATGGATTGATTATTTCTTGTCCCTGTTTCTTACTCCTTACATTGTGAACCCCTCAGCATGTCCCCTTCCCATTATTGCATGTTTTTATCTCTTTATTTCTAATGTTGCTACCTGTATGATTATATTGCAAAAGTTATATGTGGGTGTCATGTCCTAGCCTCGTCACTACTTCGTCGAGGTTAGGCTCGACACTTACCAGTACATTGGGTCAGTTGTACTGATGCTGCACTCTGCACTTTCTGTGTAGATCCAGGTATCGGTCCGAGTTGATTCCGACCTTTGCTGTTGACTTCTTTATCCGGAGGTCCAAGGTAGATCTACCGACGTCCGCAGATTCCTAGAGTCCCCTCTTATATGCTCATTACTGTTTTCTTTAGTTCATAAACAACTGTACTCTTCTCTTTCACCCAAATACTTGTAGATAAATAATAGTAGTCTGTGAGTTGTGAATCCAGATCATGGGTAGATGGGTATATATATACATATAAAGCATATGCGTGGTGCTGTTGTGGATTATTTTTCATTCTTGTTTAAGTTTATCATGTGTTGAATCATAGTAATTTCCGCAAGTTTTAAGATTTTTCTATTGTGAATCTCTAATGTTAGCTTGCCTAGCAAGTGCAGCATTAGGCACCATCATTGTCCCAACGGTGGGAATTCGGGTTGTGACAAGTTGGTATCAGAGCACTAGGTTGCTTAGGTCTCACAATTCAAGGACAAGCTTGGTAGAGTCTGGGGGATCGGTACGGAGACGTCTGTACTTATCTCCCAGAGGCTATAAAGTTAGGAACATGTTCACTTTTATTCAACTCTGTTGTGCGATTCTTGATATCTCAATACTGATTGCACTCTTCTATTCTTATTCTCTTGCAGATGGCGAGAACACGTACTGCTTCTTCCGCTGATCAGCAACCGGATCCTCCAACAACAACCCTTATGAAGGGCAGATGTCGAGGCCGTGCAGAGGCCGAGGCAGGGCAGGGCTCAGCCCAGGGCCCGAGCAGCAACTCTAGCTGCGGAGCCTCAGGTAGAGTTTGATGAGGAGGTTCCAACTCAGACTATTCCTGCCGGACCAGCTTAGGTCCCAAAGGGGTTTATTGCCACCCCGGTGCTCCAGGATGCCTTGGTCTTATTAGTGGGCCTTATGTAGAGTGTGTACCAGACTGGCGCATTTCCCATGGCACCAGTCGTATCTCAGGCTGGAGGAGGAGCCCAGACTCCTTCTACTCACACTACGGAGTAGATGGATCCCCATCTTCAGACTCCAGCAGCCTATCCAGTTGGGATAGTTAAGCCGGTTGCTGCAGCACAACCTGTAGATGGGTCAGTTATGTCCTCCGAGGCCTTGTGGAGATTGGATAGGTTTACCAAGATTTCCCCAGTTCATTTCATTGGTTACACTACAGAGGACCCCCAGGAGTACCTTGATAGCTATCATGAGGTTCTTCTGAGTATGGGTATATTGGAGACCAATGGGGTCAACTTTGCTGCTTTTCAGATGACTGGTTCCGCCAAGAAATGGTGGAGGGGTTATTTTTTGACCATACCAGCTGGGTCGCCTGCTCTTACTTGGGACCATTTCTCACATATCTTCTTAGAGAAGTTTCTACCTATCACCTTGAGAGATGAGCGTCGCCGTCAGTTCGAGTGTCTCCCCAGGGCAGCATGACTGTTACTCAATATGAGACTCATTTTGTGGATTTGGACCGTCATGCTATTCTTTTGCTTCCCATAGAGAGAGAGAGAGGGTGAGGAGATTTATTGAGGGTCTTGCTCAGCCTATCACATTGCATATGGCTAAGGAGACAGGGAACGTGATTTCTTTCCAGGATGCGGCCAATGTGGCCAGGCGAGTTGAGACGGTTCTTAGATAGGGAGGTCAGGGGTCGAACAAGATACCTCGTCATTCCGGTGGAATAAGAGGTGCCTCATATGGAGGCGGGGGTACTTATGATATAGGCCGTCCTTCCAGGCCATTTCATTCAGCACTCCGGCATCCCATGGCGCCCTAGGTGGCCGTGGCTCTTATATGCCTTATTTTGATCAGCCAGCCTATAGTGCACCACCAACTCCTATCAATGCACCTCCTCTTCAGTAGGGTGGTTATTCAGGTCGATAGGGTGAGTTTGCCGTCCAGCATTCTCAGCAGCCGAGGTCTTGTTATACTTGTGGTGATCCGAGGCACATTTCTAGATATTGCCCTCATGCGTCGGGTAGTTCACAACACTAGAGTTCTTGTGCCATGGTTCCGGAACCAGCTGCTGCACCGCCTGCCCAGCCAGCCAGAGGCAGAGGTCAGGTAGCCATAGGTAGGTGCCAGATTGTTAGAGGTGGAGGTCAGGCTGCTAGAGGTGGAATCCTGCCAGTCAGAGGTCGTCCCAGAGACATGGTTCAGGACGGTGATAACTAGGGATTTTAACCTACTATTTACTCTCTTTTGCTTAGGTTTTGGGGTAAAAATGTGTTAAGGTATTCCCCAAAACTAACTCAAGGTGCTTACTTGTAGGTTTTAGGTCAAAATGAGGCAAAGAGGCCAAAACGAACTTAAAAATGAGCCAATCCTGCACAAGCCATGAACTCAATAGGAGCACTAACAGCGCCACTATTACGCTGTAGCATAAGCCCTTCCGCTGGGACGAAATACAGAGGGCGGCCACAGAAGTAGGTTCAGAGAGTTGGAAATTGGACTTATTATGGACCGCTGACCGCGTCGCAAAAGCGGCTGCGGAACCATTGGCACGATCGCAATCATAAATCCGCTGAGAGCGGAAATGGAGGATCAGAGAGTTAGCCATTTTGGGCCAAGCATAGAACGTTGTCAGCGCTTATTTTACGCAGCCGCGCTAAATCCCACCGCTGAGGCGATCAGAATTTTGTTGGGAGCGGAATCATGGTTCAGAGAGGTCCAATATTAAAGAAAAGCGGTCCGCGCTCGTTATTGCGCGGCCGCGAAAGTCAATCCGCTGAGGTGCTTGTTTTTTCGCTAACAACGGAACCTCCGCAAGGGAATTTTTGTCCACTAATTTCAGCTGTGTATAAATAGTTCTTTTTCACATTTTTAGGTTATCTTATTTTTTAGTGAGCTCGTGAACAACATCCTTTTTCCATTTTGAGTAATTTTAGAGTAGCTTTCGCTTATAATCTTAGATTTTTTCTTTGTGTTTAACATTTATGGCTATAATTTCATCTATTCTTTTGATTTCTACCTTGATTATGAGTAGCTAGACCTATTAGCTAGGGTTGTGACCCAGCCCTAGTGTGGGTATATAATGGGTCTTTAATTTTAGGGCTTATTTATTTATTTATTTATTTATTTATTTATGGGTTAGTGATATTTAACTTGTTTCATGCTTTATCTGTTGAATTGGTGGTTGCAAACACTGATTCATGCTTTTTTGACTAGGGTTGTGCTTGAGAAAGAGACCCAAGTCTAGGTAAAATAGGCTAACAAGGAATTGAGGTGAATTCAAGAGATTGATAGCCCCAATTAAAGGGTAAAACCTAGAGATAGTAATACCCGACTTGAGCCAATTTTACTTGCACTATTGAAACACCCAATTAGGCTTGAGAAAGCCAATTCGGACAAAGTCACCCAAACTACTGAGAGGTATAGGGTGAGTAATTGAGTGTGAGGTTATATCACGAGCCCATGTACACCAATTTTGTCCTAAATTCTAGATCCCGTTAGGTATTCTCCTAGGTGTAAGTCTCTTCCCTAGTGCCTTTTATAAATTGAGAAAACCTTTACAAAAATATTA
>MDKI01011502.1:0-74430 GCA_005239505.1 Nicotiana paniculata
AGGGAATGCGTATGGTTGAGATCAATAATTTATTTTATTCGAGAAAAATATGGTTTGGAATGTAAGAAAAGACCCACAATTTTATACGAAGACAATGTTGCATGCATATCCCAATTGAAAGAAGGATTTATAAAAGGTGATAGAACGAAGCACATTTCACCAAAATTATTCTACACACACGATCTTCAGAAAAATGGTGACGTTGATGTGCAACAAATACGTTCAAGTGACAATCCAGCAGATTTATTCACTAAATCTTTGCCAACTTCAACATTTTGAGAAGATGGTATACAAGATTGGAATGCGGAGACTCAAATATTTGAAACAAGGTTTTCATCAGGAGGAGTGAAATACGCGCTGCACTCTTTTTCCCTTACTAAGTTTTTTTCCCATGAGGTTTTTCTTATAAGTTTTTAATGAGGCAGCTGGAAATGCATATTACTAAATATGTGTACTCTTTTTCCTTCACTGGGATTTTTTTCCACTGGGTTTTTCCTAGTAAAGTTGTAACGAGACACATTATTTTTAATGAACATCCAAGGGGGAGTGTTATGAAATTATTATATTATGGATGTTTATTTATTACTCCGCTATAGATAATCTTCCTGAAGAAGATTATCCATTTAGCACTATGTTGAAGTTTATCTACAACCAGTTGATACAAGCAGGTTGCAAGCAGCTCATGCAGACAGCTTACAAGCAGCTGAAGAAAAGCCTCGCAGCTGCTTCCTGAAAAGCCTCGCAGCTGCTTCCTGAAAAGCCTCGCAGATGCTTCCTTTCTTCTATAAATAGAGGAGTTTTCAGTTCATTATATACATCAGTTTGAAAATTGAATAAGATATCAATCTCTCTCTATATATATTTGACTTCGATATCTTTACTATAAAGTCATTATTTTTATAACAATTTCATCATTAATATACTATTTATAACGTTTTCTATTCTCTTTACATCTAGAAAATCTGCAAAAAATTAAATAATTTAATTTATGTCATTCCTTATTATTATTACATTTATTTCTTTTACATCCACGTTTCCTTTTTTATCAAGATCTTATACCCCACACTACAAAAAAAATAGCGTTTAGCGACGGAATTTAGCGACAAGAGATAATCCGTAGCTACATAACGACGGATTAGCGACGAATTTTGTAGTTTGTCGCCAAATAAGCTACCAAAAGAATTTGTATCAAATATAGCGGCGGACTCGCGATAAAAGACTAATATTCGTCGCTTAAGTTGGAGCTAAATATTAGCGCCTTATTTTACCTACAAAATTAGCAACGAAAAGGTGGCGACAAAAGTTATTAAAATCTAGCGACGGATTTAACGTCAAAAAATCCGTCACATTATTCATTTTATTTATCAAGACATTACAAAGGTGATTGCCACAAAATTGTCATCGCTAGTTTCTTTAAAATAAAGATTTATTTAGATAATATTAGCGACAGAAATCTGTTCCGTCGCTATATACGTTGCTAAAATCTAGTTCCGTAAAATTCATGAGTTATTATTAGCGACAGAATTAGATCCATCGCCAATTCTGTCACTAAATTTCCGTCTACAGATAAAATAACTTGGTCAAAAGACAGTCATTCGAACAATTAGGGAAAACATCTCCTTTCTCTCCTCTCTATCTCCTTCACTGCTCTCTAACAATGTGAATTTTTTTCTTCAAATATAAAAAATTAGGCGTGAATCTAGGGTTAATGTGTGAAAAATAGAAGAAAACTTTCGAAATTGCAAGATTTTTGCTGCATAACTTTGAAATTCGAAGTCGTATGTTGCTGCTCCGCACGATTCTCAGGCGAAAGGGTAAGCTTCTTTGTTGTTCATTACTTTCTTACTTCTTAAAATTTCTGAAATTTTGAGTTTGTGGGCTGTGTTGGTTAAATTGTTTGTTCGTCTATGTTGCCTTTGTAGAAGACGATTTGCTTCTTAAACTTCTCGTCTTTTTTTTTCAGCTTCAAAGGGGTTTTTCTTTCTTGTTTTCGGTAAATGCATCTTCCCTTTTGCTTGTTATTGTATTCCATGTAATTATTGAACAGTTTTGTGTATGATTCGAAATAGATGGATTTTGGGGTCATAATTTACACCCAACATCTGTTGTATAGTTGCAACTCATAATCTGATTGCAGCCTTTATGTAGTTGTTCTTTGTGTCGTTGGTTTCTCATATTCTTTCAGCTTTACTTTCGTCTCTTTGTATCAGAATTGGGTGTTCTTATGCTAAGACTTTCTAAGTTGTTCCACACCCCTGGTAGTTGTCTGAAATTAACTCAAAACATTTTTCTTTATATACACAAGTTACAAAGCTTAATTACGATTATGATATATGATGAAACTTTTGAATTCTTAGGATTAATAATAATGTTTATGTGTCAGTTGAAGCAAGTTATATGATGTTAAAAGTGAAAAATAACTACCATCCTATAAGTGAGGGAAAATTTGTCCTAGAAACATTTTGTATTAACCAAACACCAGAAATAACTTCCTCATGAAACACATTTCCTGAAATATGATTTTTGTCATACTAAACACAACCTATAAGTTTATGAAAACTAATGCTCAACAGCGTTTAGTTTGCTCGATTTTGCAGACAAGACTTCTTTTCTGGTTCTGGTTCTGGTTCTGGTTCTGGTGTAAATGTTGCCCTCAGGAGTTTAGAAAGTTCATACATTAAAATTGTGTTACTAGAGCTATGCATTGCTCCTTTACAGCGAAAAAGAGAATTTATGTTACGTATATATAGGAAAGTGAAGATTTTTGTCCTATTTTTGCATTTGCTATACACTAATTTATTTTCCCTTTGTTTGAAAATTTTCTTTGTAGGTCGACAAGAATTTATGTGGTAAAAGTACTCGGAAAGATTCAATTTTTATTAGTCTTTGTGCTTGATCTAAAAGACATTTCAGGGTCTGGTGAGTTCTCATGTCCTTGTTCTGTTGATTGAACTTTTCTCTATTGCATAGGTTTAATTGAATAATTTATAAATTACATTTTGGGGCATTCTAATTGGTATTATTTTTGAGTTATGTAATCCTCAATATATAGCATTTCATTTGTCTATTTAAGGTTCTTATTTTGGTCAAAGAAAGGAACTGAGCATTCCAAGATTTGTTTTCATTCCAAGATTGGGCTGTTAGTAATTCTCAACTTATTCTAATGTCAACTTGTTATTCATTTTAGAAAGCATTCTGATGTCTTATTAAATAAAGAATTTTAAGGTCTTGTTTATTTTAATATTAAATAGGAACATGGATAATCTAGAGCGTGATTGGATGTACAAAAGGTTAGATGGTCGAGGGGGTACTAATTCAAGTTTCATAACTGGTGTGAACAAGTTTCTCCAGTTTGCTTGTTCTCAGCGCAATCGCATGAGTGGTGACAATGTTAGATGTCCATGTAAAAAATGTCACAACATTAAATACATGGATGTTGAAACTGTTAAATTGCACATTTATCAGTATGGATTTGTTGAGAACTATTTTCTTTGGCAGTATCAAGGAGAAATAATATGACCGGTGAGATGTCTTCTAGTGGTGATTTTCATGGTGGAGCTCAACCTGAATCAGGATATGAGAATCCATATCGACAAATGGTCTTGGATGCATCTGGACCCAATTTTGGCCGTGATACTGAACATGAGTCGTCTCATTCTTATGAACCTTCAATGGAGGCGGATCCTAATCCTTCAATGGAGGCGGAGCCTAATACTTTAATGGAGGAGGAGTCAAATCTTGAGTGCCAAAGGTTTTATGATTTGCTACAGGCCGCTGATGAAAAGTTATACCCTGGTTCTTCCCTCTCTCAACCCGCAGTGGTTCCCAGGATGCTAAATATTAAAATGTAGAATATTTTATCACAAAGAGGTTATAACCAAATGATGCAATTGTTGAAAGAGGCTTTACCAGAAGATAACACAATGCTTGATAATTATTACGAGACGAAGAAGCTAGTGCGTAGCTTGGGTTTGCCAGTTGAAATGATTGATTGTTGTAATTCTGGATGTATGTTGTATTGGGGTGAAGATGAGGACCTCACATCTTGCAAGTTTTGTGGCCACCAGAGGTAAGAACGTCGTGTCGGTTCTCATAAGAGGAAATTAATCCCTTACAAAAAACGTATTATTTTCCTTTGATTCCTAGATTACGGAGATTATATGCATCTCATGCTACAGCCACTGATATGAGATGGCATTATGAGCACATACAAGAGGAGGGCGTAATGCGCCATCCATCAGACTCTAAGGCTTAGAAACACTTCAACGAAACTCATCCCTTTTTTGTTGCTGAACCAAGAAATGTGAGGTTGGGATTATGTACTGATGGTTTTCAGCCCTTTGGTCATTCAGGGAGGAAATACTTTTCATGGCCAGTGATTGAGTCACTCCATACAATTTGCCTCCGGGGATGTGTATGAAAGAGGCGTACATGTTCTTAACTGTCATTGTTCCAGGGCCAAACAACCCTAAATAAAAAATTGATGTTTATCTATAACCTTTAATAAAGGAATTGACCATGTTGTGGAAGACAGGTGTAGAAGCATTTTACATCTCTAAAAAACAAAATTTTCAATTAAGGGCCGCTTTGATGTGGACAATCAATGACTTTCCAGCATATTCTATGTTATATGGATAGAGTACTGCCGGTAACTTAGCATGTCCATATTGTATGGAGGAAGCACAATCCTTCAGATTACGTCATGGTGGGAAAACAACTTGGTTTGACAGTCATAGAATGTTTCTTGACCAAAATCATCCGTTAAGGAGAGATCGTAAAAACTTTCGTAAAGGACAGACTGTCAGAAGGCTACCACCACCCCTTAGAATAGGAGAGGAAATCTTGAACCAAATTTGTGAGTTGGGACTGAGAAAAGTAACTGAGCTAGATGCGGAAGAAGTTAATGGGAGAATTTCTAGGTGTTGTGGATGTAAAAAGAGAAGCATCTTCTGGGATTTGCCTTATTGGAGCTCGAACATGATCTGACATAATCTCGATATCATGCATATTGAGAAAATTATCTTTGATAATGTATTTAACACAGTTCTTAATGTTGATGAAAAAACAAAAGATAATCCAAAGGCACGTGAAGATATGGTAAACTATTGCGATCGACCACAATTGGCAAAGAATCCTATTGATGGAAGCTATCCCAAAGCTACATATACAATAGAGAAGAATAAAAAAATTGCCTTGTTCAATTGGTTGGAAAATGTAAAGTTTCCAGATGGGTATGTTTCGAATTTGAGTCGATGCATGGACATGAACAAGTATAAATTATTTGGTATGAAAATTCATGATTGCCACGTGTTCATGCAATGATTAATGCCTATTGCCTTTCGTGAGCTACTTCCTAGTAATGTGTGGCAAGCACTTACGGAATTGAGCTTATTTTTTAAGAATCTCACTTCGACTGTTCTTCGAGTGGTGGACATGGAGAGATTAGAGGCAGACATTCCACAGATCTTGTGTAAGTTAGATCGTATAATTTCTCCTGGATTCTTTAACTCAATGGAACATGTGCATGTACACCTGCCATATGAAGCAAGGATTGTTGGACCTGTACAATATAGATGGATGTATCCTTTTGAGAGGTAATGAACTTTTTATGATCTTATTATGACAAGTATGATACACATGACTTTATGAATTTAATGATCTATCCATTTACTTGTATAGTTACCTTCGAACTCTTAAAAAAATGATAGGGAATAAAGCTAGTGTCGAGGGTTCAATTTGTGAAGCATACTTGATGATGGAATCAACACAATTATTTTCTCATTATTTTGAACCTTATGTCATGACACGTAATCATAATGTGGCCCGTAATGATGATGTTGGTGTCATGGAATATCTTGAAGGAAATTTATCAATATTCACCCATCCAGACCGACTATGGGGAGAAGGAAAAAAGAGAAGTTTGTCCTTCGAAGAAATCAAGGCAGCCCAAACTTATATTCTACTAAATTGTGTAGAGGTTGAGCCGTTTGTAAGGTATCATTTTTAATAATAATAGATATATTCATATATTTTGAGTTTGTATGTAACTTATTTTATTGCAATGAAGTATGTACATATAACGGTTGCAAGAAGAATTCCCCAATCTATCTCAGGATCAAATAAATGAGAGTCTTGAAACGTGTTTTGCTATATGGTTCAAGGAATATGTAAGATTATAATAACCATTATCTTTTAAACAATTATGTAATTGAATTGGCTTGTTATATTTAACTAAGTATTATAATTTTTTCGAAATAGGTTCGATGCAACAACATTGAGAACCAATTCTTGCGTAGTCTTGCTCATGGACCATTAATAAGCGCAAAATGTTATCCGGTGTATTTTGTTAGGATACAAATTTCACACGGAATGTCATGGTAGTGCAAGATCAACAATTAATAGTGGAGTTTGTATCTCAGATCCAAATGTTGGTGACTATTATGGACGGATACAAGAGATTATACAATTGGAATACCGTGAATAACCTTTAAAGAAAACTGTGTTATTCAAATGTGAATGGTTTGATCCAACTGTGAATGTTGGTGTCAAGGATCATAACCAATACAAATTAGTCGATGTGAACCATCGCCGTCGTTTTGGAAAGTAAAAACCTTTTATTCTTGCGATGCAAGCAACTCAAGTGTGTTATGTGCCTTATCCTAGCACGAAAAAGGACAAGGATGATTGGGTAGCTGTTTTGAAAGTTAAACCTCGGGATGTTATTGAACTTCATGATGAGGCAATAACATCAACTCCATAACCGACTCTTCCATTCCAAGTTGAAGAAGCTGAAGTCCATTTGATAGATATGAATTTCACCACTGATGAGAATATAATCTTACATTATGGGGATGTAATTGAAATGGGGATGGAGAATCAAGAGTTCGAAGAAGAAACTTCAGAAGACGAGTATGAAACTGAGGATGAAAATGAGGAGGATGATGAGGAAGAGTTTGAAGAAGAAAGAGATGAAGACTAGTGTGGTGATAAAAATGCACTATTATATTTTTATTGAATTTTGCTTTTCTTGTAATCAGTGTGGTATGTTATAAGTCATGTATCTATTTTGTAGTATAATCTATAGAGAATCAAATCGAATACCATGTTTGTAGTAATCTAAATGGTACAATACTCTTCTAGCTTATGTTGTGTTGGGCCTCTTTTTACATTAATCTGACTCTTTTTTTGTAGCAGTAGAATAATGTTTATTATCAACTTAATAGTGTTACCTGATTGATCTGTCTAAATTCATAATTAATTGGAGCCAAGATCGTTGTATTTTGGTCTAAAGAAGTTATCAAATTCAACAATTCAGTGAGTAGTTCAAGCATTGGATAGATCAAGTATTTTTTATATTTTTTTATGTCTCTTTGTATCAATTTAATAGTGACTTTTTGATATTTCCTTTAGCAGAACATTTTAATTTGAAGCTTCATATGCCATATATTATTTAGATATGCATAGTTTCATATCTTTCTTTTATTTATTTATTTTGCAGATATGCCTAGAGGCAGAGGTCGTGGTGGCACAGGCCGTGTGGGTAAATCTTCAGCTAGAGGTAATTTTGCTACTCATGGAAATATGCCTATTGTTCCCATTCCCACAATCAATCCTCAACAAGGTGGTACGAGTTCCTCGAGTGGACCAGATCACATCAATCAAGTTCAAACATTAGGTCCTAGTAGTATGCCACCTATTCAAATATCAGGCAATGGTAGTACCCCAACTATTAATTTGGAATCATCTCCAAATACCCCTAATCAGAGCAACACAATAGGTGAAGGTACATCTTCTCAAAGCAACGGAATAGGCGAAACTGAGTGTAGCAGTACCCGCAGGCCGCGGACGCTTCTTACTATTTCTCCTACAGGGTTAGTCCATACTTGTACTATTACTTTTGGTATATTTTTATTGGTACATGGTATTTCTTTAAATAATGTCTTCTAATTTGTTCAGGTTAGAGCCTTCATTTCAATGCTTTGATTTTATAACTAAGTCTTTCAAGCATGAACTTGATCCTAATGGATTCAACTGGAAAAACGTCTCAAATGAGATAAAAAAAATTATTTTAGAGAATTTAAGGTATAATCCATCACAATTGGATTTAGAAAGTATATTAACTTTTATATGTAAATTATTAATGTTATTACTTTATAAAATTATTTTAGAAGGCTTTCTACTGGGATTCTTCAATTGATAGTGCGGTGTGGATCCAATGGGAGTGTAGGGCAGCAATAAGATACAGTGATTTTGTTAGCAAACTAAAATCACATAAGGTGAAACCGGACACTATTCTAGATAATGTGTGGGAAAGTTGGTTGAGACTTTGGGAAGATCCTAAGTGTATTGAAAAGTAAGAAATAAATGCAAAAAATTGCCGTGGTGGGAGCGAAGCTGCCAGTGGGACTCACACAGGTGGCTCAATCAGTGTTGGGGAGCATTGCAAGAGACTTGTAAGTGGATATAAAATATCTGAAAATCTCATTTAAGTTTGCACTAATTGAAATCTGAAAATCTTATTTAAGTTTCAATACTGAAGTGTATCTGTTTGGTACCATTAGCTGACTTCAGTTTGGTACTGTGTACTGGTTGAGTTTGGTACACAGTGTATCTGTTTATGTAATGTAATTAGACACCATAAGCTTTTTATCATCACAGAGCCAGCAAGGTACACAGTGTATCTGTTTGGTACCATTAGCTGACTTCAGATTAAGATCGTTTCTCGGGTTGTTGCTCTGTCCAAATTATGCAATTAGACTTTCCAAAATATAGGTACCAAAATACTGCCAGATGCATAAGTTTTAGCTAATCTCGTAGTTGTTATTATCCCCTTTCATTTCAAACGCTAAATTTGTCCGTTAGATGCTTGATGCCCAGCTTTATCAGCTTTTTGCGCAGCAACTGGGCCCTAAGAAACACCAACTGCACCTCGATCTAACACAACAACTGTAGCAACATTCAAGTCCTTAGAAACCCTATTAAGAGCTGTTGTAATTGGAACTGTTACAGCAACATTAAGAGTTGTTCATTACCAACAGAATCTTGCACAATTCCTGCTGAAACTTGATATTGTTTAGCTGCTGAAACTAGAGAACCTGTAATGCTATCAACTCCCCCAGAAATTGTAACCACAATATTAGATTGTATAGTTGAATTCACAGGCCTTGTAGAACCTCGATAGAGCTGTAGTAGCATGTACATCACAGCCTAATCTCTCTGTACTGCAGTGTATATGAGACTCAGGAATTAGCATGTCCAATTACCTTGGTAGGCACCAGGTATTCAGGAATTCCAATGCAAAACTTAATACGCTACAAAATATATATATATATATATATATATATATATATATATATATATATATATATATATATTCATCTTTGCTCGAACTTCTTTCAAGTCATGATTCTGATTTTTCTTGTTGGATACTTGTTAAATAGAAAGTCTGCTTCCCCCCTTTTGAATCCTCAATTCAATTGTAAACATTTATTTTAATTGTGAATCTGTGTTCAAGACAATGAATTGTATTTTTCTTTTGTTTACCTTCATTTGGTTTTGTAAAGTATTTGGCTGCCTTTTTCTGGAATAATAGTTGCTAAATTAAAGGACCCTAGGAACATTAATCATCTATGTTTTTTATTTGAACATGAAAATATTGAGACAATGATGTTGCAATATTTCTGTATATCATCATTGCAATATTTTTATAGGAATAGATGTAGTGCATGAAGTATGTAATTGTAATATCTGTAGCACAAACAGAATAGAACAACTTTTTTGGAGGTGAAAATGAAATGGAATATAGGATACTGATTGGATCAATGAAGTTTCTTATATGTTTCTTGTCGCGTTATTGTAATAGTAGTGAGAGATGAACATACATCAAAGGAATAGTTTTATGATAAAAAATATGATATTCAGGTAACTTGAAACAAAGAGGTATATCGAGTTTTAAGCAGGCTGTGACTGGTATGATCGACGCCTGAGTTCAGACTCTGAATTAGGCTGTTGCAAGTAGATTTTCTTACATCAATCTGCACAAAATGCTATTTTAGGACTCAATTTGACCTTCTACTTCATGAAATTGAAAGTGGTTAAGTGGAGTTAAACTGATTGATGAACTGATAAAGTCAAACATAATGACCAAACTTGAATCTATATCCTTGATTTTATGTTTGGATTATTACAACTTGAATCTCTTTCTATATTTAACAGTGAAATTCCTTTCCCCTGTAATGACCAAATCAGTAAGGAGTAAAACAATGTGAGGATAACTTTTGAAGCTCTAGATGCTCTGTTTCTTCAGAATGAAATATGAGGCAAAAACAGTTGGCTATGGTTGTTATTATGGATCAATAACGACTAGTATTTTCTTGAAGTTATTTCCAATCTCATTTTTACACAAATGTTTTTTTTTTTTGCCAATCTTCTGAATTGAATAAATTTTGTATAGGCTGTTAAAAAGGGTTGAGATCCAACACCAAGTGAGTTGCATTGGCACGTCCATACACATAGTAATGATGAAAAATCTTTTGTTGATGATAAATTCCGAATCGTACATGTAAGATAACTTTTAATAATTTTATTGACTTTACTTTCATATATTTTTTCATTTTGTAAATTAAATGTTCTTCTTAACTCTTCTATAGGAAAAGTATCAGGAAATATTACAACAACAAACACAAACCCAATCTGATATTGATAAGTGTAAAGCATTTTATCAAGCCGCAGGAGGAGAAAAGAAAAGAAGAGTATATGGTCTTGGATCTCAAGCAAAATGCTACTACGGGCCAAATCTTCATGACTCCTTTGGATCTGATGCTACATCGTCAGCAACACCTCCAAATGCTCAATCAACATCGACAGAGAATCTGGATGAGTTAGTGATGCGATTGATTCATGCACTGGCAGATCATATAGTTCCTGTAATCGTTGAGCGGGTACGCGAATTAGTTTCCGTACCTTCGCAGCAGCCAAATACTGATCTTACCAACCACCCATTAGATGTGGCACCTACAGTTCCTACATCCTCTACTGCTGCTAACATTGATAAGGTTCATGCATTGGATTCTGATGATGACCGTCACTCTCCAGCCTCGCATAGTTAGCCTAATTTGTTTGGACTTTATTGTTGGTCCTTGTGGATTTTGTGTACTTATTAATTAATGATACTGTTATATGCATTATGCTATGTATTTTGGACCTTATTGAATATATTGCTAATTTATATTAATATCAGTGACTTTTTATTAAGTGTATTTAATACCTTTTATGTAATATGCTTGAACAGAGTACATTTAAAATAATAAAATAAAAGAATTTTAAAGAATCAGCAAAATATTAAATATAAATTAGCGACGGATACTTTTTGTAGCTAAAATTATCGCGTAAAATTAGATCTTGCGACGAATTGGCGACAATATTTTTGTTGCAAGAAGTAGGGAGAATTAGCTATAACATAACTAGCGACGGACAATTTCGTCGCTATAAGAACAAACGACGAATTTTGTTTTGTATTGCAGCGACGAAAGGTGTCAAAATAGCGACAGAAACAAGCAATACAGCGACGGTTATTTTCCTCGCTAAACTTTGCAACAGATATATGACGTCGCTAATTCTGCGACGGTTTGGTATTTTTCGTCGCTACAAGCCTAGTTACGAGCATTTTAGGGATCAACTTAATCCGTCGTTAAACGTCTGTAGCGACAGAAAACATTGAATTTAGCGACGGAATGCGGCCATTGCTAAACGCTGTTTTTTTTTGTAGTGCCATGTTCTCTATTCCATTAAATCCCGTAACTTCAACATCCGTAACGTAATATTGACAGCAAAAATCAAGCCCATAAATAATACAATAGCACTTTATTTCAAACACACACCCTCCACCCACTTCAAATCCAGCTTTTGCTTTTTGAGTTTACGGAGAAGGATCAAGATGTGAGCGGTGCAGTAAGTAAGGGTGTACATGGACCGGGTTGGTTCGGTTTTGTCGAGTTTTTCAAAATTTTTTTATTACATGAATATAGTTCAAATCTTACTTTGTTAAAGTTATAGATAAAGTTTTGATAAATTAATATATGTTTAATAAATATATATTGAAAAAATTGACAAACATATGATCTATTAAAATATTCTAATGGGAGAATTTTTTTAGTAATATATGATAGTTATTTTCTTAATCGTCTAAAATAATTTTTTGTTAATGTACGCTTTCTAAGTTAACACATGAGAGGATCTCAAATATTTCAATATTTTTTAAAGAAAATTCAATATAAAGTCTTAAAAATATATATAAAAATTATATATTTATATGTCGGTTTGGTTCGAGTTTTTTTATTCAATACCAAACTAAGTCAAACCAAACCTAGTCGGGTTTTTTAATCCTTTTGGTTTGATTTTTCGGTGTGGTGCGGTTTTCCGGTTCGGTTTGTACACCCCTAGCAGTGAGGATAATAATGAGATTGTTCTCTCTTAGTACATGAGCAGTTCACATCTACAACAATTGGTACAATCTCTTTAACGTTTCCCAGAATGATAGTGTTTTTTTAGGATCAAATATGTACATATATCTAAGACGGTTATAAGACTAAAGTTGAAATTTTTTAATAGGCGTATGGATGATTATTTGAGTTGAAGTTGATAGAAGGCATAGTATTTCAAGCGAAGCAAAAAATTTTAATGTTAGTTGTATGCTGATACAATTGGAACAGTAAGTTACATGTTGCAAAGATAGTCTGGATCTGCCATTTATAGCAAGAAAGGGATCGAAAGATTTTCAGGAACTTGTAGAGAAGACTTGAAATTGAAGTGGTTATAAGATTGGTGATACAACAAATATTCTATAAAGGGACACTATAGACTAAATCTCAATTTTTATCCTCGACATTATGTTTTGCTAGCTTTCTCTAAGTAGATTGTTTGGTGTTTGATGTCCTAACATCTGTGTCCTTTTGTTGAATTCTACATATTTCTCACTTTCGTAATAGATTAGCATTATTCTTTTTCCCCTAAGTCTCTTTATTTGAATTGAAGAAAATTTCCAGACAAAAAAAGATATTACTATCTGACAAAGAAAAGTACTAATCAAATCGTACATCTAATAAATAATGTCATCATATATTAAACCATAAAAAAGAACACATAGACACATGTGTACTCCCTTCAAAAAAAACAAATTTCTTTTTGTTTCTTTAAAGAATCTTTGATAATAAAAAGTTTCAGTTCATCTAAGCACTAATTTTAATAAAAAATTTATCTATGCGATTCCATCAATATAATAAACTACATTTTATGTGCATATATATAACATAAAACTATGTCTCTTCTATTCCAAGTAAATTTGTAAATATAAGTTCACTGACATATTTTATAATCGCATTTACTAGTTATATTAATATTACTTGTGCCAGTAAGAACTCTCGTATAGGAACTGGTAAGTATTTAAGACAAGAAGTCTTTTGTACCGCTTGACACATGATTTGCCTTCTAAATCTTAAGTTTTGTCTTTCCTCGGACTTAAATCGTCAAACCATTTATTGGTTCAAGAATATATAACAATTTCTTTTCTAATGTCATTTGGTATACTAGATTATACTCATCTTGAGTTTTTTTAACGGTACATATTATTCCGTCAAATAACACTTGTACTGGATGACTCTACGGATTAATTTATTTGTTTTTGCTACATTCTCCTACAGTCTTGTATAATTTTGACATAACTATTTTAGGAATCTTCTAATTAGTATATATTCTATTCACTACTTTATCTCTCATATCTCAATAGATAAATACAATTACGAAGTACATTGATTTATTAACGTGTTACATGTAGGTCGAAGTTTTGCTTGTTAGAATAATTAAGTTTGAGAAATTCAAAAACTAACAATTATCTTCTATGATGTTACTTCTTGTAACCATTCCTCCAACAAATTTTACTACTATATTTTATCACAACCATCAACCTATATGATGACATTCGGTTTTTGGCAACATTTCGTGCAGTTTTTGGTAAAAGAAGAGTCCAAGCAACCAAGCAATATCCCCTATTAACAATGATTCACCAACCAAATGTTTGTTGGAAGCTGTTCCGGGAAGATAAAGTTGGGACAACTATTACTAGGCTAGTATCTTTCAATGTTTTAAACAATCTAGCCGAACTTGAGAATATTAATAGTTTTTGTAATATGACTACCAGGCCACCTGGCCCAAGTATTTTGGGTGCCGCTACAGAGGCATCATCAATATGTAATGCAACTATCTAATTATTACTATATATATCGTCGTTTCAGCAAAAGAAAGAAAATATATATTATGACATTCTCTCATCTATCCTTGCCATGATACCATCATTTTTTATAATTTTTGACGAAGTTAATTTTACTCGTGATCACTATTTTATTATTATAACAAAAGTCACGAGGACTATTATTATTGTTCTAAAATAACTGAGGTATATGTGAATCACTTTGAAGTAAATAACTAAACGGTGAAAATATGGAACCTAGCTAACACGTAAGACTCCACGTTAGCTTTTGTGGCTCTATAAATTTCATGTCAGAAAATAATTTTACTTGACTACATATATTTTACACAAAAAAATAATTACAAAATATTTAAACGTAATAAAAGAAAATTATTCTCTTTTATTTTAAAATATAAGTCGTCAAATTTTGTTCAGGACGGAATTTCTTTTATTTCTTGATGTGGAATATGCAGTGCGACAAAATGCAGGCATGTCATACCTAGATGGTCTTTTGATTATTTGTATTTTCTGAATAATTTGCATATAGTTCAGTTACTTAATGTAATAAAACACAATTTTATTTTTTGAAACTATGGATAATATTGCATTAATACTAAGAAGGTTCATATAACATACATTCAGTACTAGTGTTTTTTAGGACACTTTCATTACCTAAGCTTGCTAACATATTACATGAATTATACGATAGTTGCTTAACAAAAGTTTTTGTGCCTTCCTTGTCCTTATCTATTTGTTGCATACAGAAAAAGGTGGGTTTGATGGTAGATAAGGTTTATTGAGGACATGCATCCTCATAGCTTCTTTGGCCAGCAAATGAGCAGCGGCATTCCCTTGACGGAAGCTATACCTGACCAGCATCTCCCTTCCTTGGAGCATTAACGACCTACAACAAAGTGCGATTGAGTTAATTATATTTGGTTCCAAAGTTAAAAGCTTCACAGCCTCTGTTGCATCTGATTCAATTTCCATGGGAAATAGATTGAGGTCCATGGCCAGCATCACTCCCTCTTGTATCCCAAGTAGCTCAGCTTGTAGTGCGTTAGTTGTATGAATATGTTTTTGAAATTATGGAATCCATATCCCAGAGCTATTTGTAAAGACGCCTCCCAAGCCTGCCTGCATGTTAATTTCTAAAACAGCTCCGTCCACATTTAATTTATACCAATATTTCGAAGGTCTATGCCATTGAATGGTGACCTTTTTTGTGGATGGCCTTGATACCCTGATTGGTTAATAACTTAAATTCAGTAGTTTGACTCACTGTTGAATTGCAATGAAGGGGTAAAGTCGTGTTTTGATGGTTATTCTAGTTCCTGTTTTTCCAAAGGCCCCATATTGTAAATGGAAAGAGGTCATCCCACTATATTAGGTTGTTGTGGATAATGGGAGAACAATTCTTCGGGGTGAGAAGCCAATGATAGTTATTTTTTAAAAGAGGAGTAGGTATGTCTAGCTCTTCCCAAAGTTGCCTCGCATTGAGAAAGTGCATAAATATATGCTCAATGTTTGTATGGCACATAGGGCAAGCGATATCAATATTGATGCCAATATGGCCTAGTAAGCTCTACGTGGGATTCTATTATATAGGCCTTTGCCAAAGGAAATATTTAATTTTATTGCAATTTCCAGATCCAATTGAAGTATTTTTCCATCCTTTGGTAATTATCAATTCGATCATACGATGATCGAGTCGTAAAATGGCCACTACTAGTCAAGTCCCATAGAGGTGTGCCTTTGCCAGCCTCTGGAAGTGGTTGTTCAATAGCAAATATTCTATCGGAAATGTGCTCAGGTAGGTCAAAGGATAGTGTGGAGAGGTTCCACTTACCATTGAGGAATAGATCTTGAATGGTCATTCTAAGGTCACAAGGGAGAAGAGGGTCTTCAATACATTGTCTAAGAGGAGGCATCTTTGGGATCCATTTAGATTCTCAAATGTTTAATTTGGTTGATTGGTGCGGTTGCTATAAGATATCCTTATTGCAAATACTTCATCCTTTCAAAATGCCTACAAGATGAAAGATTTGTTTGTGTTGGAAGCTTTTGAGAACGACTACTTTGTGGCTATGAGCTTTGCCCAAGGAGATGATGTATTGTTTACCAATCTCCATGTTAGGTTAGCGAGGGAGGCAAGATTTTTTCAATGAGCTTTGTGTAGCTCCATGCCCCCTTTATCCTTAGGTTTGGTAAGAGTGTTCCAACTAATGAGGTATAATTTTTTCTTTCCTTCCTTTGTTCCCCAAATAAAGTCATGCTGGGTTTTGTCAATTTGTTTTAGGATTTTATTAGGTCGAAGAGTATATTGCATGTAGTAGCTAGGTATAAAGTTTAAGATCGACTGGGCCAAGGTTATTCTCCCCGCCAAGTTTAAGAAATTGAATTTCAATTTGCTAATTTTCTTCTTATTGACTCAATGACAGAGTATTAATCAGAGTAACTAGGATTTTTCTCTACTATTGAAAATTCCAAATACGTGCCAAAGTCTTTGGTGACCTTTATCCTCCAGATTATTTGCAATTGTACTTGTAATTTCATTAGGGCATTTAGGAGAGAAATAGATCTTTGATTTATCCAAATTAACTTTTTGGCAAGAGTGAGTATAAAAGAAATTTAAATTATTTTTAATGGTGGTGCAAGACTTCATATTCACTTTAGACATTATTATTAAATCATCTGCAAAGAAGAGATGGGAGACTAGGGGTCATTAATTACTATGGGTAATTGGATCCCAATTGAGGGTGTCTACTTGGTACGAGATCAGACAAGAGAACATTTTCACGCAAAGGATGAAAATATACGGGGACATAGGATCACCTTTGCGTATGCCCCTACTAGGGCTAAAATAAGTGGTAGTGGTTCCATTAACAAGCACCACAATACTGCTAATTGTAATACAATGCATGATAAACTTAGTTATAAGAGGGGGAAGTTAAAGAAATTAAGCATACGATAAATAAAAGACCATTTAAGGCGATCAAAAACCTTTTCAAGATCAATATTTAATAACATGAATGCTTTTTTTCCCTTCAACTTTTTAAAACGTAGAAGAAGTTCTTCGATTATTAAAGCATTGTCACTAGGTCTTCTGCTTTTAATGAATTTCGATTGGACTGGGCTAATAAGGGAATGTAAGAAAGGCTTAATTCTGTTAGCGATTATTTTTGTAACAATTCTATACGTAGTGTTACATAAACCAATAGGCCTAAAGTTTTTAAAATTATTGACATCGGGTATTTTGGGGATTAGGCAAAGTTAAATTCTATTAATTTCTTCAGGCATGCATTGGTTATTGATTGTATCCTGTCAGAATTTGATAATAGAAGGAGCAATAATGTTCCAATACCTTTGGTAAAAAAAGGGGATGAAAATCGTCCAAGCCAGGAGCCTTGAAGGGTTTAAAGGAGAATAAGGCTTGAGTAATTTCGTTGACCATGAGTGGTTTATCAAGAGAGGAGATGTTTATTGTAGAGAAGCTAGGAGGATCATTTTTAATAGACGTCCAGTTGGATTTTTCGTGAGAGGTCGAGAATATTTTTTGGAAGTATGAAAAAACATGTTGTAAGATGGAATTGTGATCTTGGATCCATTGCCCGTTATCATCCTTATAACACATGATTTTATTAGTTCTCTTCCTATTTGTAGCATTTATGTGAAAGTAGTTCGTGTTAGCATCCCCTCATTTAACCACATAATTCTTGATACTAAGCTTCCAATAGTCCTCTTCCATCTTAGGAACGTTATTAAATTCTTGGCGAAGTGTTTCCTCAAGATTAAGGAGGAAAGAGCTATTTGGGTAGTTAATAGAGTTTTTAACGCCCCCTAGTCTCGCTAACAATCTTCTTCTTCTTCTTTTTTTCTAAAGATATCCCCAAAAACATCATTTTTCCCGTGAATCACCTAGTTATGAAACAAGTGGCAGTGCCAAGATTATTGTTAGCCCAACTAGTTTGAACAAGTTCTACAAATTGAGGGTGTCTACACCAAATAGTCTTTAGATGAAAAGGTTTTGTGTTACACCCTAATGGTTTAGGTAATTGCACTAAGAGGAGGTTATTGTCAGAGTGTGTTTTTGGTAGATGAAAAATGTTGGCATTTGAAAATAATTTGAGCTAATGTTCGTTAGCAAAGACTTTGCCCAAACGTTCCATGATCAAGTCCCTCCCTTTGCAACGCTTATTAGACCAAGTATATTTACATCGCTTGTAACCTAGGTCTTTAAGTTGGCAATAATTTATGGTAGACCATAAGTGCTTTGCTCTGCTCTTGTTAATTGGTCTACCACCAAACTTTTCTTTTTGGGTCATAACATGGTTAAAATCACCGCCTATTAATCATGGACCTTTGTAGCTGTTACGAGTATTAACTAGGTTATTCCATAACAAATTTCTAGTCATTATTAGTGCTAGCATAAATAAAAGTATATAATCAAGAGATGTGAGAGGGAAGTACCTCTATGGTAGCTGGGATTTCTTGGTTTCTCCTAACAAATCTGTGAACATTGACGGACGTGTGATCCCAAAGCACCACCATACCACCAGTTTGACCTTCCTCTGGTAATTTAATCATCTTAGTAAAGCCATACCCATTAAGTAAAGAAACATGGGAATACATTCTAGTTTCTAGCAATATAACCATGTAGAGTGGATGGATGTCCACTAAGTCCCTGAAATTCCTTTTGAAGTTGTCATTATTTTCACCCTTAATATTCCAGATAATTAAGTTAGTTGCTCGATTCATGTTGATAGTTAGGTTCGTTATGTTTCTATTCTCCATCACTGGTCTTGACGGGTTTCTCCTTGGGCTTGGGACCAGTATCATTGCATGCTTCCAAAATGTTAGGTCCTGGGGTGGCCTTATGCGAAGTGTACATTTGTAGAGTGTCTGGGGATAACTGAGAATTTGCCTAGGATCTTGCATCTCCGTGAAGATGAAGACTTTTACTTCGTTTAGTCTTGAAAATTCTACAACTGACTCTTGTGGAACTGGGAGATTTTTCTGTTCTCCCATCATTGGCTCTTCTGGTCCTGGAGGAGCTGGTATGAAGGGATGAGGCGGAGATGGAGGATGGTTGTGTGGGGAGGCTGGTGGAGCTTGTGGATTGTTCTGTTAGACTACATGGTTGGTCTGAGCATCACATTGCATGAAGATGTGATTGAGGTTCGTCACAGATTTTGGAGGAAAGAAGGGGAGATCTATTGTTAGGTTCTGGGGTTGGAGAGAGACATAATGATGTGGGAGATTCCACTGATCCTTCATTGCTAGCATCACATTTTGGTTCATGTTTGGTCTATTGTGTTCAGGATATTGTTGATCCAGACGTAGTTCATGTAGTTGCTCATGGCAGGCTGCATGCTCTCTGCCACTAGTTGTGCAAGGTAGCGAGTGTTTTGAAGGACAATCACGGTCTCTTGCCCATCTATCATCATGTTCGGAGAGATTGCATGGCCTATCAGGCCTAGCTTGATCCATGATAGAGGTTGATGATCTTGAGGGGAGGAGGTTGGATAAAGTATAGTGGTGGAGTGGCAAGGTTGGCTGGGAAGGGGGGAAGGTTGGCCATGGTTTGGGTTCTTTGGTGCCTCAGAATTTGGAATAGTCTGCACCTTCTTCGTAAGGTGATTGGAATTCTCGGCATTGCGAGTAATACTCTTTATAGAAGAAGCGGGTGTAGATGAAAGATTACCTACAAAATATCCCAATGATTCAAGGATCTATTTGCATGTCCTTTGGATGGCTTAGTGTGGAGTATATATTGAGATTTCCATGGGATCGGTTCGTAGGCACGTTTTCTTCCCTATTTGCCATTTGTGTGGCGTGATCCTCATTGAAAGCCAAGTGGGGACCCACTGTTTTAGTATGCATGAACGTGTAGATTGGTTGTTTTTCATTAGGAGTGTCATTAGTGGGGTCATTTTCCATATCTTTGTCACATATATTAGTGATTCTATTAGTATTTTTTTAATAGGTAATCATCGACTTTATTTTGCATGTTTATACTTGTGTCATAATAGGGAGTTTCCACGTAGGTAACTTGCATATCATGGTAATCTAATTTGTCATTAGTATTTTTAGTTTTTTTTTGTGAAGTAGTAACCTCTGGTTTATCCAATACCATTGGTTGTTCATGTAGGATGGAAAAGTGATTTTCCAGTTTAAGCATATCTTTGGGTAGAGATTTGTTATCAGATGAGTTAGGCAAAAGTATGACGACACTTATATTTTAGTTTCTGGGTGTTTAGATACTTACATGTGTTAGCATTGGAGATCTTAACTAAAATACCTGTTACGAAAGGCTTTGTGCTAGCTTGGATTGGGTCACCAATAACATCCTTTTCTTTTTGGGAAAAGACACAGTTTGCCTGAGTATTAGAATGAGAGTGGGATTATTCCCCTGTTGATATCTTTTTCAAGGGCAGTTTTCTACCACATGGTCGAGATAGCCACAATATTTGCACAACATCTTGTCGCCTTCGTAGAGTATCTGTTGCTTGTGAGATCTAATATAAATGTACTCGTTGAGAGGAAGTTCAAAACACACCCTAGCATAATAACCCCTTAGGGTGGATGACGTGCGAGCAACCACTTTTAGGAGCCGGCCAATTATCTTGCATATCCTCTTTAATAAGACCTCTCCATCGTTGGGGTAGTCTTAACCGAACAGCCTTGTATAATTCTTTAGCCTTCGTAGCAACAAAATATGGTTCCCATCGTTGGACAGACAGGAAGTGACCATTGATAAACCATGAACCATGTTGAAGAACTGTGATCATATTCTCTTCTTTTTGGAATTTAACTGTGTAATAGTCATTGCCAAGATCGATCAGAGGAAAGCTTTTAGTGGGTTTCCATAGTCCTCTTATTTTTTGCTTTAGATAGTTGTGTAGGATACGGTGTCCTTGTAGTTTTATAATCATGAATACCTCCAAGGTTGACATATTCTTTGAAGCTCCTCAGTCGAAAATTCTATATGGGAATTTGGTCGAGTCTGTTTTTGATCATTACAGTCTCTTCCTCCCTCTGATGGGAGCTCCCCAGTCGTTTGGTTTTCCAATTCAGCATGTATGGAGATTAGTGATGCTGGGTTATTAGCCATTAATTTATTCTTGAAAGTAATAGGTGTGGGAGGTGAAGAGGCGGAGGCAATATCAGGCGGCTTAGGTGGGATTTGAAGGAGTTTGTCAATTGGTGACATTTAGGATGCTTCATGGATGAGGTGGTTGTTTGATGAAAACGAAGCGGTTGTATAGGGGTGGAGAATTAGAAAGAAGTTAGAGCTTCTCTCTTCCATGGATCATCTTACTTAGTTTAGTTATAAAACACAATTGTATGGTTATAAATGAATGTCCAAAACATGGAAAAAAGCAAGGAAAATATGTACTACTACTACAGTTTATTCATTTTTCAATACTAGTTTCTACATACCCAACTAAGAAGAGATATGCAAATAAACAAAAAAGTAAAGTAAGAGAATAGATTTAGAAGTGTATAATACAATATACTTCAAATAATAGTGAACTACGTTAATTGGGTGCAACTAATTATATCTTATGAAGATATTAAAGACATCATGTTTGTAGCTAATTAATATAATATCTTTTATTATCACTATCGTATTTAATATGTTAGATTCATAGTAGTAATCGGGCACATCTCTTTTACTTCACATTGCTGCTTTTCACTCCTTTCCCTCGTAGCGGAATAGTAGATAGGTTTTATCATTAACATACCAAAATACCCGTGTTAGCTCTCTCTGAAAAGAGAAAGAAGGTTGGAATACCAAAAAGATTGAATTTATCCAAGCCCCGACTCATATATGAACAAAGCGGCATATGAGAATACGTCCTTTATAGGTTGAACTATAAGAACTTGCTTCTTCTTGTGGCTGTTTACTATCGGAATAAGAAGGAACTTTTAATCCTTGAAAATATCAAGAAATATATAAAGAACATGTCAATAATGTATATTAGCCTTGAATTCTATCTTACATCCAAATATTTGATCATCACTCTTTTCTCTCCTCCTTTTTTGTTTCTCTTTTTCCCTTTCTCTCTCATCTACAATATTAAGATTTAAGTCTTAATGAGTTGGTCTTGATTAATATATTATTTTTATTGAAACTAAATATTCTTCAATGATTTGGTAAAAATAATCAAATCGCTGAAAGTAATTTATCTCGTGTTTATAATTATTTATGATTGTTGATGCATGTCTAATTTGAATTTGTTCTTCTCATATAATTATTCTCCTTTGAAAACTAAACTTGTTAAGAAATTTTGCTCAAAGTAATAATATAAAATAAGAAGACAATAATGTAGGGAGTAAGAGAGGAAAGATTCTTATTTTTTCAAGTGTTTCATTTGTCTACTATATCATTTCTCATCCTCTATTTATACTAGTATATAGAGGTATACAAAAGAATGTCATAAACATAGCATTAAGCATTTGAGATCATGAGGAGGTTATGGAAGTATGAGAGTTACAATTTCATAAGTATTGGAGTAGTGGGAGTTAAGGAGATAGTGGAGAAGAGTAGTGGGTACTATTCCTTTGGTGGTATGGCCATCCACCATAATTTAATATTTTATAACACTCCCCCTTGGATGTCCATAGATAATATGTCTCGTTAAAACTTTACTAAAAAGACTTTGTGGGAAAAAATTCTAGTGAAGGAAAAAGAGTACACATATCAAGTAATACGCATTTCTTGTTGCCTCATTAAAAATCTTGTCAAGAAAACTCAGCGGGATAAAACCTTAGCTAAGGAAAAAAAAGTACAACGCGTATTTGCCTCCCTGATGAATACATCAATTTATTTCTCTGAGATGACATGTTCCGATCTTGTATACGAACTTCTCAATTGTTGAGGTTGCTCATGCTTCATTGAATAGAATCACCAAATTATCAAGCGAACAAATATGTTAGAACATTGTCACACCTCCTTTTTTCCGAGGGGATGTGGAGTTTTTCCAATTAAAGTGACATTAATCGAAATGTGATTATTTATTTAATTTAAGAGTCGCCACTTGGGATAATTATAGGGTGTCCCAAGTCATCAGTTTATTTCAAATCCCAAATCGAGGAAATTTAACTCTATTTTTACGGTCTGCGAACATAGAAGACCGGGTAAGAAATTCTGTTAACCCGGGAGAAAGTGTTAAGCACTCTCCGATTCCGTGGTTTTAGCACGGTCGCTTTAATCATACCTGGCTTAATTGAATTGTTTGAATTACGTATTTTAGAACCTATGCACATTTTCCTTTTTACCGTTTTTAATTGCTTGATCATTCGCGATTATGGAATTATCTTGAAATGAGCCACGCGTACGTGTACTAGTCTCGTTTGGCACGTCAAGAGTCATGTCACGCGTACGTGTACACAATTCACAACACTTAATTATTTAAGATTGTTTGGTCAAAGTAGCGCAAACACGTATCTTAATTTATTTTGATTAATTATCTCTCCCCAAGTTTGAGATTATTGTAATGAAGGAGAATTATGCAATTGACATAGTGAAAGAAATGCTTGATTTAACTAAAAATTATGAACAATATCAATTATGTGCAAATCACTATCCAAAGATAAGATAAAAACTACAATTAGTTATTATAACTAGTCATGCTAATACTAATGAAAACTATAAATCTTTAATCATGTTTTCCAATAACAAGAACGTCCAGCATAGCAGATGAAAATTAAACTGATAAATTATTCTCAAAGCTCATTCTTTCTTCCATTGTCAAAATTGTTTAAATCTTAGAGATACTAAGTAATACTAGAACTAAAAAACAGAAGACTATGGAATTGATTAAATAAAGCACAAATATAACAAGTATACACTTAAACATTCAATTAAACTAAGCTCAACAGTACATGGCATTAAACTAGTTTCACATGAAACTAATAAACAAAAAAAAAACAATAAAATACTTAAGTTAAAATAAGGCAAAAGGGGCTAACAAGTCAAGGAAACAGTAGAACATGTAATTAAGGATCAATAAACAAAACAATAATCTTATTAAAAATAATAATAATAATAAAATAAAAGATGGACCTTTATATTATGAAATCTGATGCCAACCATTTTTGAAACACCAGAGCAGTAGAAACTATTAACCAAAGTTTCGAAGAGATACCGCGAACCTTCATCGGCGAACTTGAACGAAACTAGCGACCAACGACCGGAGCTTTCACTGAACTCGATCCCAAAAATGCTACTGCTTTATGAGAAAAGTAGGGCCGTTTTTGAGGTGGAAAAGAGCTGATTTTTAGCTGAGCTCTCAACTGGTTTTCGGACTGAGGGAGGTCGTCGTTTTCACAATCGCCGGATTCCGACAGAAGCTCGCCGGAGCTCTTAGAGTGAATAAAGGGGCTAGGCGGCTGATTTTCTTTTCGTTTCCTAGTGAGAGAGATCGGAGAATGAGAGCTTGCTTCAGGTAAAGGGAGAGGCGGCCGATTCTATGTTGTTTTAGTGAAGAAGATCAGTAGCCTCCTCTTTTTAGGATTAGGCCTCTTCTTTCTTGTTTTGGGAAGATTCATTAGGTTTTATTTGGGACAGTGCATGAAAGTGGATCAATGACTACGATGAAGAGAAGTGCTTGACGGTTGAGAAAAGGATTTAGGCTAATAGGGATCCGCAAGAATGGACATTTGTCTTTATGGGCCACTGAAATCCAAAAATGAACTCCTAATTGGCCAAATTCAATTCTTTCTCTTGAATAAAAAATAAAAATAAAAATACTACCAAAATATACTAATTAATAAGAATAAACTATTAAAGTGAACTATATATAAAAATAAAAAATATTTTTGGTATTTTTTAAATGTTATAAATATTATAAAATACTAATAAGCTAATATATAATTAATAAGAAAAGAAATATTATAAAACTATTTTTAGTTTTTTTAAACTTATGTTTTAAAATTAAAACTAAAAGTTGATTGAAATCTTATTAAAATGAAAATAAATAAATATTTTCTTTTAAAAGTTACGTGGGTCAAAAATTACGTGCATACAAACATCTATTTCTCTGTTTGGTGAAGATTGTGTCTGATAAAGAACTTTGATGAAATATATGCTTTATTATGTCTCCTTCAATATATCATTCTTTCAATTGAGATAAGCAAACATCATCGTCTTCACTATTATTGAAATCTTTTCTTCAAAGAAAAGTCATACATCTGGTGTGCGTGAAGTCACTTGCTTTATCAGTTATTAGTATATTGACATGACTTGAATAAGTATAAATAATTGTCTATCTTGTGAATTAATAATATGGCAGTACCCTCACATACAAATAGATTGTTTGAAGAATGACCTTTAGAAAATGCCTACATCTGCATAACCAACAAAACATTGGTAATATTTATTAGAATAAACAAATCTATATCAAGGATTCTTTTTGCAATATAATCCTAATAGCATCCCAATATCTTTATATCGGAATTAAACCATATCTCGCTAGCATATTGTTATACTCATGGTTCTAGCAAGATACACAGTGCACCAATTACAATAGACGCAAAAATAAATCATGTACGCCATGATTGCTCTAATCCACGTAAGGATTTGCTGAAGTTTTATTTAATGAATTTCTTGGAAACCTTAATATGCTTCAAAACAGTTTAAATCATTTGATAAATTTTATATACGCATATCAAATTTATCAGGTATTGCCAAACTAAAATCTGAAAGCAACTGTAACCACCATAAGGGAACATGTTTCAATATAATAAATGCCAAGACATTTACGTAAAATTTTGTGTTACCCCACTGGCTTTATACTTTCAGGTGTTGGGACTAACAGTCCAAAACTTCACGTTTTCTAAGTGAGTCAATTTTGATTGCGTATTTTTTATTGATCAATCATTTATCTATCCAAATTTCATGACAGATTTGAGCTCAAGATCCTCATCAATATTAAAAATATTGAGCGTTGCATTATATTAACAATATCATCGATGATCATTTTACATTGGTTTCATCATCACACAGTAAAGACATAACTTATCGAGATCTCATTATTTTCAGGTACATGAGCCTCTTCCATGAGGTCTTATAAAGTGTTATGTCATGGTGCTCTTATAGAACACTTGCCTCCTTAGTATGGCCATCTTTATCATTTGCTCCTCTCCTTCTTCAAGGAATTTTATCTTTGGAATCGATTAGTCTATTACGCTTCATGTGTTCCATAGACTATGTCCATCATGGACTTTATTCTATTTGGAGCATTAGAAGCTGAAATATAACATTTAGCTTTGGATCAGCAAATACACCTGACAATATTTTACAAATGAATTATCACTTGAACTTCAAGTTCACATTTTCTTGTACGAGGATCTAGGTGCACTCATAAATAATTTATTTCATGATTACCTTTTCAGCTGCCCATTTTCTCCCTCTAATGTTGAGATCACCAACATATTTTCCAACCTTCTTTGGGAACCCATCTTTGTGCATTGTGGTGGCATAATTCAATCATATAGCACACATATATTTCTAGATAAAAATTATTTTGTTCCTAACCCTGAACCAATTATGATAGGGAGAATTTATCATAACTTTTGGCTAGATGCGTACAAGTGTTGTTGTATATTAAATAATATATCGCATAACAAAAATTTTATTTGGAAGTTTTATTCTCATAACCAATGATTTAGCTTAATTAGAGGCATATAGTTTCTGCTAAACCAACTTGTATTTAAACCAGCATTATCAAGATAAATTATCATAATTTTTAATTCTAAAATTGTACTCTAATAATTTGAGCAAGCGACCTTGCAAAAGCCAAACTGCATGTTGATAACAAACACACATGTGACCGTAGAGTAGATGCATCTATTAAAATCATATAATAGTAAATGGTCCACATGACAGGTGACTGGGCTCATATATATATCACATTTTATACTTTCCAAAAATCAGGGAATACAATCTCAACCACAGCTGGTATAGTAATCAATTTATCGTGAGAACAAGTCGTACATGAGAATTCTCGAAGAATCTTCTAATTCTTCAATATATGCCAATGTGAATTCTTAATTATTTTTCGCATCATAATTGAATCAGGATGGCCAGTCGGTCATGCCAACTAATATTTGTTTCAGTAAATCTCTAGTTTACTTATGGCATGTGATTCCATCATCATGCTTATATTTGTGTAGTACAAATAGAAGAAAACTCGGGTAACATTTCATATTTACCCAATATGATTATAATAATATGAAGATAATCAACCTTCCTTTCATTTATAGTCTCAATATGTCAACCACTTTGGCTAATACATTTTAAACTCAAAAAGTTTCTTTTGAGACTTTCTACAATATAAATGCCAAGATTTCACTAATAATAACAAAATTCGCTCTTCCGGAGGTCTCAATTAACTTTGTACGACAATATATTTTATCACACCTTCCAGGTGGTGAATATCTCCTCTGATCCATAGATAAAATCATATTATTATTGTCATGGTCAAAATCGTCATAAGCAAAATCATTTTTTACTTTAATTTTGACTTTAATAACTTTTTATAAGGCATGACAAAATATTTTTTGGCGTACCATATGTACACGACCAATGACATATTCATGTAACCACATTGTAATATTCATTGTCTTTATTTCTCTCAAACCTCCCTTAGAGGTGAGTTGTGGTATTTATCCAACCATGCATAAGTCCTATGCATATTTTCCATCACATATATATTTCAACATTTACTTCAGGAATGACTCAGCATTTATAATGCTTATCACAAGTCACATTTTCAATCGAATGGACTATAATCATGTGAATGTGCCTCGTATTAACAGACCACATTGATACATATTCCTTCACTGAAGGATCATTTTGAGAAAACTTATTGTTCTCCTTTTTACAATTACCATAATGACGATTGTTACTATTTGATCTTTGGCACGACCACGTTCATTGGTCAACCACTTGTCTTTATTTAGACTTATTATGCACCACTATCACATTCACTTCAAGGGTGGAGCAAATCAAGTGGGGCAAACTTCATATTTTTTCATGAAAAATACATTATTTTTCTTTAGTCATCATTATATCATCAATATGGTGCATCGGGACCCAAACCCAATGATTTACCCATATAAAGGCATGTTAGGCCATAATGTGTTTGGACTCAAATCTAAATTTTATCATCATGGTGCACCAGGACTCACCCTTGAGCCTTTCATGATATACTACTTTCTAATAATCAATTATTTTTGCCCGAACTTTAATGAAAGTTCACATTGATCTTTTTCACAAACAACCACATGATCAAATATAAAGGTAATAAAAATTATCTTAGTTATACAAAATTTATTTTGACCACAACATAAATTTAAATTCTTATTATTTTTTTAAAATTAATTAAAAACCTTCTCAATAGTTAACAGTTCCACAATCTTGGCTTGCAAACTGCCGAAGCGGTACATATGGGAGATGATGTCAAGGCATCGTAATATGCTCTTGTTTTTCACTGGAAAGCAGATCCACATGTATACATCTACGCAAATGAAACTAAATTGTTAAGTAACACAAATTAAACAAAGTCTTAGATATTAACGTAAGTTAATTGCAGAATTCATGGCAACTGAAAAATGATACTCCATGTATAACAGAAGCAAACGCAACATTGGTATGGCATACGAAATGCCCAAATTTTCACATGCTCAACCAAATTGATTCAAGGTTGTCGGCCATTTATATTTCATCGTCAAATAAGTTATCTTCCCACTTGGTTAGAGCATCGTGCTGATAACGTGTTAAGAAATTTAGCTCAAAGTAATAATATAAAACAAGAAGACAAGAATGTAGGGAGCAAGAGATGATTATTTCTTCTAGTGTTTCAATTGTCTATAATATCACTTCTCATCCTCTATTTATAGTAGTATATAGAGGTATACAAAAGAATGTCATAAACATGACATTAATCAATTGAGATCATGGAGGAAAATTATGGGGAGGTTATGGAGGTACGAGAGTTACAACTCTATAAGTATTTGAGTAGTGAGAATTAAGGAGATAATGAAGAAGAATAGTGGGTAATATTCCTTTGGTGATTATGGACATCCATCATAATTTAATATTTTATAACAAAATTCTAATTATTCTTGGACATACATTTAAGTAATGATATTTATTATTTTCAATTCAATTAAAGGATCATTGTAATTACATGAGCGCCACAACTACAAGGTTGCAATTAATTCGCGGTGCGGAAAATTCTACCCTACAATTTTCACTCTTTTCTTTATTAGAATCCGAATTTAAATTCTTAAAAGCTTGTGTCACGTAGCTCACTTGATATGCTGGACCTTCGTTACATTAATTTATTTATCATACTAATGTTTGGTTCTCTTATACTCTTTTCATAAAAAGTATCTACACTCGCTTTTCGGGTCAAGTTTTAACTTATACCCGTTTTACAAAAAAATTGCAAGCATATTCACTTTTCGCGTAACTTCAGGCATACGGACTTGAAGTAGCAAAAAAATTTGTCTGAAGTGTCAGTTTGACCTGACTTGCAAAGACAATCACGCAAACTTCAGTTCATAGTGCAAATGACAAACTTCAATTCAATAAAACAACATTTGTTGGCTGAAGTTTTTGTTTGTAATTGCTGAACTTAAGCATTCTAGTAGCTGAAGTTGTGTTCTGTATTTGCTGAACTTCAGCATGTTTTAGCTGAACCTCTGTTCTATATTTGTTGAACTTCAACATGTTTTAGCTGAAGCTTTATTATGTTTGTGATGAACTTCATGGCTGGAGTTTATTTTGTATTTGCTGAACTTCAGCATTCAAGGAGCTGAAATTTTTGTTTATATTTGTTAAACTTCAGCATTCTTAGAGCTGAAGTTCTAAAACAACAATGACAAGTTGTCTTTAAGATCCAGTTGCTGAACTTCAACATGTTTTAGCTGAAGTTTTGTTATATATTTGCTGAACTTTAGCATGTTTTAGCTTAAACTTTATTATGTTTGTGATGAACTTCATGGCTGAAGTTTGTTTTATATTTGCTGAACTTCAGCATTCTAGGAGCTGAAGTTTTTGTTTGTATTCTAGTTGCTAACTACTATTTATTGTATATTTTAGCCTTAGAATAATTGAAATATCAGGAAATTTGAAAAGCAATACTCCTATAAAACAAGATCATTAGTAAAAGCAACATTTCATTTAATGCACAAGGAATCAACTCGGGCTTTCGTGTTTCAGTAGCAATTAAAATTAAAAAATAGAGGAGGAGCTGAAGTTGTTTAAACAGTGAATACAAATTAAAACTTTTTTAAAAAAATAAGTATAAATTAAATGAGGGCGACCAAATAAGATGCCGCGTATAATTTTTACAGGAACATGGCATATTAATATTTTCACCGGGTAAAGCGTAACTCCATGATGGATAAAAATAATATCAGCTAAGACCACAATTATCATCACTGGCATCACAAATAAACATGAGGGATGACTATGCCAATGATGATGATAATATATACAGTATCTTCCACCACAAAATTACACGTGCCAAAGTCAAGATCACTCGAGCTTTAGAAGAATAAAATATAAAACCAACTTAAGAAATTTTCACTTAAGTTTTCTCCCTAAAATCCACTTACATGGCACCTCTCTTAAGCCTCATTCTTATTTTTCCTAGGCACTGATTATCAACTGATTCTGTTCCTATTTATTATTCCAAAACGTTTCACACAACCACAGAATCGATTCATGAACAGATTCTGTTCCTATTCCCTCACTAACAGTCCCTAAGCACTCTGACCAAAAAAAAGAATGAGTTTATACCTATTGGATTCCACCGTGAAAGAAAAAGCAAGAGTTTCAAATACTAAACATATGAACGTTCCTTAGTTTACGTACCGTTTGTTTAGTATTCCGTACAACATTTGAATCTTTTTTTGTTGATGTATTCCCTAGTTTTTTTAATCTTATAAATGCAGTAAAATATACAACATTTTTAAAACGCAAAGTATTTACTCCAACTTTAAAGAAGTTTTGAATTCGTTTGCAGGTGGCGTATTAGTCCATTGGTGGAAGAGTAATTGAAGGGAATTGGAACTCGTGAAAAGTAATCCATTCGTTTCAATTTGGATGAGTTAATTGACTCGGCACGAAGTTTATGAAAAAAATATATATTTTTTGAAATTTATGGTCTTTAAAGCTTAAGGGGTAAAAATTTTACAAGACCATGACATTTATATGATTATAAAAGTTTCTCAAGGATAAAATGTAAAATGAAGAGTTTAAAATTAAATTATTTTCAATTATAGTAATGTGTTATTCTATTTTGAACGGACTAATAAAGAAAATATATCATCTAAATTGAAACAGATGAAGTAATTTTTAGGCAAGTTTTTCGAGGTCATTGTATTTATTGGTAGTAGAAATTCCCACTGACCTTGTATTTATTATTTACAATTTTCTTGCTGCTCCAAATCCAAAATTCCGCTTTTATCATTTAGTGGAAATACTTTAGACTATAATGTTTTTTAATTTAAATGAGGTAGTTTGACTCGGTACAGAATTTAAGAAATAAAAGAAAATTTTTAAAATTTGTTGCCTTAAAGGCTTAAGGGTAAAAGTTTTGTGGAATTATAATATTTATGTGATTATAAATACTTCCCATTAAAGGTAAAATAAAGAATTTAAAATTAAATTATTATTAATTGTAGAAATATATAATTCTTTTTTAAACGAAATAATAAAAAACGTGTCTCGTCTAAATAAAAGAGAGAGTAGCAATTAATGCGGCAGGTACGGTTAAGTATCCTGACTCGGAGAGAATGATTATTTATGATAAATGGACAATTTTATACTCGAAAAGCCTCATCGAAACCAGTTAATCAGCCCTCGGGAAGGAGAATCAGTTAGCTACAGTAATATCCAATAAATAGGTGCAACGCTTGATATGTCCAACTTACCAACTATATAACAAGCACCCTTTCACGGTAATGACCAACACCTAAACTCGTCGTCTCTCTTCCTTCTTGCGAGCACCCACGACTTTAAAATCTTGATCCTTATGATGACCAACGTAGCTACGTTTGGAAATGTTAACCTCTTCTTGGCTCTTTAAAATGAGCATTTATAATGTGAAAATTGGTGGTGAAACTGTGGTGGCAAGAGTTGCTAACCGTGTAGATATGATGTGCCATGGCATCTCCGAACTATGGGATGAAGTGAAGTATCCAGATCCAATCGTATGAATTAAAATTACAGACGGCGGAGATCTAGTGTTGCTCCATGTTAATAACCGGTGCCTAATAATTTAATTTAACCGCATGATGAAATTGGAAAGTCTATCTGATATCCCAGGTTCTCTTGTACAGTTCCTGCAAGACGCGAGAATTACTTTTGTGGGTGAAGTTAACAATGCTATTATATCTGCTCACTGTCTTCGTCCAACTGCAACTAGCCGGAATGAAACAAAAGTTATGGTCATGAGTATTAATGTTTTGGCTGGTAAGATTCGTAAGGAGCCAGAGCTTCTGAATAGTACACTAGAAGACCTGGTGGTTGATGCTGGGCTTGACATTAAGAAACCTATCATTACAGAAAGCTTAGGTTACTCAAGCTGGTATGATTCACTAGTTCTTTCTGAGAAGCAGGTGCAGCGCCTAGTATATGAAGTGTATTCATGTTTCCAAATTGCAGCCAAGCTAAGGGATGTAATGATGTAATGACAAATTATAGCGGCTCAACAAAATTGGTGACCTTTAGCCGGCATTGTGTTATTGTAAGGATCTTTGATTGAATTGATTTACAAGTGTTATTGCATCGAATTCAGTTGTAAGACCTATTAGTGGCAGACGCGCATCTGGTTCTAAATTTAACTCTATTTTATTTTTGTCTTTTTGATAGTGAATGTCTGTTTGTTGCAAAGCAGTAATAACCTATTTACCACATTTGACAATGTTAAAATAGCTTCATATTTGTGGGGGTCCAAGTCTTCTCCTGAGCATGGCATACTAATCCTCTATTTTGTCTAGCAAAAACATATGCAGTTCTACATATGACCTGGCTGCCATTTAGTATATTACATCCGGAATCTGATTCCACACTTAATACACTAAGCTAAGTTGTAGAAACCTGCCGGTTGCTCTAGAACACTTGTAGAAGGGAATAGGTTAGCATATTTGTATACGGTTATCGAGTGTGTTCAATTTCATAGGCTCGGGGTTGCCTTGAGAATAAGCTTGTAATGGATTGAGCTCTAGCACGAAGGCACAAAGCTCGAAGCATTCTTTGAGGATGGAGAACAAGCACGACCGACATTGAATAATGGAATATCGAGAGTTTAGTAATCGACCGGAGATTTTGACATAAATCTCGAAAGGAATTGAGCCACTAACGGATATTAACATCTATCGTGGGATTTGTTTCCATATTTAGAGTTGTACCTTGTTTAGTATTCCTCAACTATATAAAAAGGAACCCTGTTCATTTGTAAAGATCATATACATCCACTGAGAAATAATATACACGCTGCTCTTTATTTGCCAATATTTCACTACTGTTCTCACTGTTCTTAATACTTGATCTCGAGGCTATTCTTAATCGAGGTCGACTCATCGCTACAACACTGATTTAATTTATTTTAGTCGCTTTGGTATTGAATCAGGTTACGTATCTTTAAAACCACAGTACAAATTTAATTGTTACTCGTATTTGGATGTAAACAATTATCTCGATGCAATTCAGAGACTCCCACTATATAATCTCATTATAAAGTTGATTGCAGGTCAGTTGCTATAATTACTAAGAAATCATGTAGAGATGGGGCGAAGTTATTGCCAATGATAACAAAATTCTTCGAAAAAAGATGGCAATAAATTTTTTTTATTTCTTAGCTGAGATATACGGGAAATAACAGCACACAAATTCCTATGTTCTGCTTGAATTTTTCATCCTCTGTGTGGCATCTGTAGATGAAAATTTCTTTTCAAACCTCTAAAATTTCCTCTTTCTTGGTGTAACATGTGTAGTTGAAAATCTCTTTTCAAACTTCTAAATTTCTCAGTTTCAATTTCATATTATCTCTGTATGGGCTTTGTTCTGAAATTTTCTATTGTCTTTATACAGTGGAATCTATAGTTGATGATTTCTTTTCAATATGCCTAAATTTACTAATTCCAGTTCTATGTTGTCTCTGGTATGTGCATTATAGTTGTGGTGAGTTTTCCTATAATTCTTGCTTCTTCTTTTCTTAAATGCACATTGTCGCTAATGCTATTTTAGTGGGTATCAGGTAATTCCTCTGTTCGTTGGATATTTTCTTGCTGGAGTTTCTCATGCAAGATTGTAAATATAATAAATTTGCACACTGATGCACTGAAGATGTCTGATAATATGCCTAAATCAACAGCTTCTTTTACTTTTCTCATTTACCCCCTCCCTCTATCCTCTTAATTTGTTTTTTATGGAAATATGATAAATTCTTCTTACCAGCACTACAATTTGCAGTACTTCACAACAAACAGTAAAATCTCTGTAAAGTTACCTCCAAAATGAATGGTAGTTAGAGGCTTATTTAACTTTATTAATGCATATCATATGTAGGAAATTTTTTTTTAAAGCTCGTATACTCGATTTGCCCTCATCAGAAAGAGAATATTAACTATTTTTGAGGGATGGGGGGACTCAGTTGGAAAATGTGTTGTCTTATTTGAAATTGCTAGGAGAAAAATGTGAAATGCGCGCTTTTGTTATCTAATGTAGCTGGATAGCTGCTAGTTACAAAGTTTAAAGCTATACAAGACCGAGACTAGGATTTCAAAAGGACATTGTTTAGTGATTTTATAATTTTTCCAGTTTCTAGCTAAGATGAATCCTTGAATATTAAGGACTTTAATGGGCCAAATCGAAATATCTTGGAGAAGGTTGTAGAAGGAGGAGAAGTGTTTTGCTTAGAACAATCCCAACTAATAGTTGTAATCTTAAAAACTCTTTTTCATGGAAACTTTAGAAGGCATAAGATATATAAGTATATGAATCTGGTCTAAATTAAGCATTACTTCATTACTGTCCCCTATATGTGTCTCTTTGTAGTATGGAGCTAAGGATACATAGGTTTAGTAAAGCTCAAGAAGTGCTTATCATGACTAGGCGGAATAACCCATATAAACATGGTACTAGCTTGCAGAGTGTTGCTGCAATACTAATGTATGGTGAAAATGAAACAACTGAAAACAACTTCAAAAAGGTGGTAACCATGCTAAAGGAAGAGGAGTATTTTGCTGAAAAGTGCAGTGAATTGAAGTAATTGTCAAAGTCAATTTATCCTGCTAAAAATGATTTTTATATATATACTTTCTATAATTTTGGTGCTACATCTTTGAATTATCACCAGTTTGCTATTTTTTAATCTCTTTTTCCATGTTAAAGAAGAGTTAGAGACATAATTCTTCTTTACCTTAATTGACATGTTTCTATGGTCCGTATAAGATGTGGTGATATTGCTTGACAAGGCTATAAAAAGATCGCTGCTCTGACTAGAACAATCTCATCATTATAATTGGATCGATTGCTCTTGGATTACCACAAGTTATTTTTCTTGCTTTACTTTCGGCTTAGTCCTGCTCTATTATTCTCTATTATTATTGTTTATTGGTATAGAATTGAAATTATATTCATGAAAAAATAATACTATGTAGAGATGATTAGCAGCTGAAACTATCTTCCAGAGCATGTATGTGTTATATTTTCTTTAATTGCTCTACTCTCCGGCGTGTTTAGTATGGTGGTCTGACTATAATTCAAGTTCAATAGTTGATGTGTAATTGGTTGTTGGGCCTTACTTATTTTTTAAAACTACTGAAAATTATCTCAAAATGACTTAGAGTAGAGATTATGTTTGGTGGTTATAGGCTTATAGCTTTAATTTTATTAATGCATTAACATACTTAAAAGGAATTTTTTCTGTGGTATTGGTTGTTTCTATTTATATGCTTTTATACATTCTTTCTTATGTACTTTTGCGCACATCAAGTTCAAAAAAACGCACTAGACACATCCAAGATGTATGAACATATGCGCGAAACCATTAACAAAGTTTTATTGTATCTCTTTTCTAACAGGTTTACCACTACATTCTGATCCATCATTCAGTAACTCAAAAGGTACGTTATTTACTTCTTCTAGACACCATCATTCAATAATATATCTATATTATTTATAGTTTTTGCTCATGACATGAACCTAGATGAAGTGTGTGGATTGCGTATGGGTTTATCTATTTTACTTTTTCCTTATCAAACAACAGATATCTGAAAAAAAATTGTGGATAAACTAATATGTAAATATTTTTTAGATTCACGTTCAATAGAAGTTAGAATAGCCGCAATTAAAACGCTCTATAAATTTGTGTGGATCAGCTCTTTTTTATCAAGTATTCAGAACTATAAATGCAACTCTTAGTTGCATCTATACCGTCTTTTATAGCAATATATAATTAATATTGATTTAGTAGTAGTAAAAAATGGCCTTCTGCAACAGGCTTTGGTGATCTCCCAATTCAAATGGTACCTGACATCGTCATATCGGCTTTGCTTGTCTCTGTTTGAATGGTCATCTGTGCTTTTTTTTTACTATTTAGCATCTGATACGCTTTCAGATATTAGTGTTGCTGGTAGCATTTTGCTTTACTTATAGTATAACCTTTGTCTGTAGCGCTTGTTGATTAATCTATATATTTTTTACTTAATATAGGAATCATAAAATTTCTTAGATTTGGAGTTTGTAAATCTCTTTGTGATATCATCTTCTCTCTAAAAATCTAGATTTGAGTAGGTGTTGCTTATGTAAACAATTTGAGGTTGGCTTTGTATGTGTAAAGGGAAGTGGGAGAAGATGTCTTGTAAATTTGAGCGCAGGCCTCAGTTACTTTTATTTTTTGCAAACTCTGTTTAGCTCATATATTTTCAATTGTTCTGTCTATTACGTAGTTTTTGCTAAACTTCTAGGTAAGAGTTAACTCGCGTAACTGCTGACAGCAGAACTATCTGTGACATAAAGGAGAAGATTGCTTGTATGGCTCTTGATTTTTGGTTTGTGCTTGAAACTGCCAACACCAACTCCTCCACTTTAAAGAGATGTATTTGATAATCTATTGTACATGGCATTCTATATATAAATTAGCTGAGTTTATTTCTTCTGATCTATTCTACATGATCTGGGTCTTCTTCACTTATGTGCATTGACAGGTTATCCGGTGTTATGGAATAGGGCATATGAAGATTGCTATAAGCAAAAACTTGAGATGTAACTCTGTAACTTCTGCTATTGATTCCCTCAAATGCTTATTATGGTTCTTTCAAATGTTAGTAATTACCGACATAATGTTCATCCTCGAAGAAAGTGGTTTCTTAACTGGCTATGTCTAGAGTTCTGAAAATCAGAGTGCCACAGAGTACATGAGCATCTACACCGGTGGCCGCCGTGACTCAAAGCACCTGAATCTGCACACGAGGTGCAGGTATAACGTGAGTACAACCAACTCAGTAAGTAACAAGTCCAACATTTGGATTGAAAGGTAGTGACGAACTAAACTGGTACAGTTATAATAGAAATGCAAAAACATATGCATGCTTTCAAATTAAATAGATAGTTCAAAACAAGTAAAATAGATTAAATGAACAATGTGAAGGATATAACTCTTCTACTTCTACATGCCAATGCACATACTGTAGGTGATGCACCATGCTAAAAGTCTCATGTGCTCATGCTCTCAAATACTCAACCACTCGGTACTGTATATGGCCCATACGGCCCAGGGAAGATCCATCCCAGAATATATACATCACTAACCATCATTCACCCAGTACCGAGGAAGGCCAATCCGACCCGTGGAGAAGATCCATCATATCCAGGTATCAAATGCTTCAGACAAGATCCATGTCTAGGGAAGATCCATCCCTCAATAATATCAATAACGCTCATTGGGGGGGTGTACAGACTCCCGAGGGGCTTCTTAAGCCCAAGCGCTATCATAAATCAATATAACCGCTGCGGCATAACAGTCACTCATAATCAGGACTAAGCTGAAATCCAACATGTGAGACGAATCGCCGTGATACTTCCGGAGCATAGAAACATGGAATACTGGATGAACTCCTGCTAGACTGGAGGCAAGGAAAGCTCATAAGAAACCTCCCCAACACGTCGCAACACCTCAAATGGGCCGATAAAACTTGGGCTCAGCTTTCCCTTCTTTCCGAACCTCATAACACCCTCCATGGGTGACACCAGGAGCAGGATCCGCTCTCCAACCATGAATGCAACATCGCGAACGTTCCTATCTGCATAACTCTTCTGTCTGGATTGGGCTATGCGAAGTCGATCCTGAATCACCTTAACCTTCTCCAGAGCATCCTGAACCAAGTTTGTACCCAATAACCTAGTCTCCCAGGCTCGAACCAACCTGTTGACCCATGTCACTGCATAGTTTTGAAGATTGACAAACGGCTGACCAGTTGAACCAGGTCCATCAGAGCACACATCTTGAACTGAATAACCGGCATATGAAGTATATGCATAGGAGATATTTGTGAATGTGAAATATCAATGAACCAAGAGATTGTCTCCTAATGCGAAAAGGTTGCAAACTGATAAGAAGATTGAAGTCGAATTCAGCAAGGAAAGTAACAAAAGAAAGGAAGTTGAGTTTGATACGAATTTGTTCACCCAGGTAGAGTTGGACTAGAATTGGAAGACAAGCTCAACAACTGACTCTATAAATACTCGATGTATTTCTGCTAGAATTCTACACGCACAAAAGCTGAAGTGAATCAAAATCTGAAAGCAAGGTTCCCAGAGTTATTTTGCTAGCAGAATCATTGTGCGATTCAAAGGCTACAGTTCAACTAGAAGAACCAGTTCCATATGATTAATTATTGAGTCTAGTTGATTGTAGTAAAAGTTTTAATATTGTATCTTTTCAGCTTTCATAGAATCAATTATAATAGGTACGCATTGTTCAAGTTCGAGGCACGTAACATGTGGCATCAAAAGATTATTGTGGAGAAAGATACCATCAAGCCAGATCGGTATCATGTCGGCCATGTGTAATTCTACCCATCATGGTTGGTCGATGACATAGCGGGAGAGGTCAAGCCAGGGGTTGATTTGAGAAATAGGGTCATAGACGACGACGCTGAAGCACAAGTAAAATACATGAGGTTGCGCAAAAGGGTCTTTGAATCCGAGGCCACGCATACGGAACAACATAAAGTGGACATGGAAGCAATCAATGAATGGAGGAGAATCGCTACTAAGTAAACATAGAGATTGGAGTATTTGGAGCAGGGTTTGATTGAACTTGAGGGAAAGATGAGGAAACGAATCTCGGATTTTCAAAACACAGAGGCAACGAAGGAGGACACCTAGCAAGGGCGTATCTGCTGTTAGATATGCGCGACCTGGGGAAATCTGATTGAGGGGGCAAAGAAGGCCAAGCTTGGAGAAGTCCCCTCTGGGACCAAGTAGATTAGGAATGATGTTTTGCTTATTCTCTATATTCATTTTAGATTTCGATTGTAATAAGGCAAATGCCACTATTGACTCTTTATAATTATTATCTTTATTGTAGATATTTGGTCTATTTATCATATTAATGGAATGACGCAGTTATCGACATCAAGTTTTCTCCAAATCTATATGTCTCTAGGCCTACCTCGGGCACAATGAAGTCCCCAAAGACGCAAATTTATAATCCCGCAATATGTGTTTAAATACCCCAAATATCCTTTTAATACCCCTTACTGACTTATTTACCTTTTATTTTTCTTCCTTTTCTTTGTTTATTCCCATACCCTAAGGTTGGTTCGTGCATACCGACATCATCAGCATATCATACCAGATCTAGAGGTCCTCCACCTCCTCCTCCTTCAAGTGATCCTAAGAACAAAGGAAAATCTAAGATGGACGAAATGAGGGGTATCAGGAAAGACAACGCTACGCACGCCGAGAACATCGAAATTTTGGATGGTAGGAGTACTCCGGTGCAGAATGACTTGGTTTTGCGGTTAGAACAAAAGATACTGGAGTTAAAAGGGGAACTTGAGCAGGTCCATAACTTGGAAAAACTTTCCCTTACCCTGAATGTTCCCGACATCAACCAACAAAATGCCCAAAACCCAACACCTCCTCAAAACACACAAAACCAGCACCCACAAAATCCTCCTGCACATCATCAATACGCCACGCCTCCCCAAACTCCTAATCCTCCACCAGTACCAACTCCTCCACAACATCATCATCATCCGACCCAGTACCCACAAACTACACCTACCACACTCCTCAAAATGCACCACAACCTACTCCTGATCCCCAAAACTCAACCAATGATCACCACTACACCCAAATATCTGGAGTCCACCAAAGTAACCCCATATACATGGAAATATTACCCCAAACTTCACAACAAACCCTGTATACACTGGAATTCGCCGAGAAGGACCTGCTCATCAAGAACATCGTGGAAGAACTTAAGAAGCTTACAATTCGAGTCCAAGGTGTTGAAGGTGGTAAAGTCATCGAAGGTTTGAACTATGAGGATTTGTGTATTCAATCGGACGTAGAACTGCCAAAGGGTTAGAAACCTCCTAAGTTCAAAATGTTCGATGGGACAGGTGATCCAAAGGTACATTTGAGGACATATTTTGATAAGCTCGTAGGGGTTGGTAAAGATGAAAGAATCTGCATGAAACTGTTCATGAGGAGCCTCACTGGAGACGCTTTATCCTGGTACATCAGATACAGAGAATGCACCATACGTCTTATATATCCAGAATCTTAAGAAGAAGCCGACAGAAACTTTTCGCGGGTATGCTACTCGATGGAGATTAGAGGTTGCAAAAGTAAGGCTAACATTGGAAGAGAAAATGAACAAGTTCTTCGTCCGAACTCAGGATCCGCAGTATTATGAGAGGTTGATGGTTATTGAAACCTATAAATTTTCCTACATCATCAAATTGGGAGAAAGAATAGAAGAGGGAACTAAAAGCGGGATGGTAACAAATTTCGAGGCACTACATGCTACTAACAAAGCCTTGCAGTCAGGGGGTATATCTAAAAAGAAGGAAGTAGGGGTTGTGATGGTAGCCCAAGGTCCGAAGTCTCCTTTTGCATATCAAACACCTCCACCCACATATCATCTTTCACCTCCCAAATATCAACAACCCGCAACCACTTACCGTACTTACAACACTCACCCAGCATATTATCACTCATTACCATCCCGCCAAATTTACCAATAACCCAGGCCAAATTTCGACCGCTGACCGCCTAGACAATACACTCATATTGCCAAACCCATCGACCAGTTGTATGAGAGATTGAAAGCTTCCGATTATGTCACTCCCATTCTCGCTGTTGTCATGGAAAATTCCTCTCAGTGGGTCAATCCAAACAATATATTTGCATACCATTCGGGCATGAAGGGTCACACTATTAATGAATGTCGCACTCTGAAGGACAAGATCCAGACATTAATTGACACCAAGGTTATATAGGCAAAGGAGACTGCACCTAATGTCCGGAATAATCCTCTCCGGATCACAAAGGCGAGGGGGTAATATGATAGAAACTGATGAAGAATGGGATCCGGAAGGGTCAATTGGGATCATTCGAGAAGGGGACGATCCTAAAAAACCTACAGTCACTCTCACACCTATTGTGGTACAGATACAGTCACCAATTGAAGTTGAGGTAGCGGCACCAACTCCATTCGAGGTTGAAGTAACAACGCCCTCAGCCACGCTAACCCCGTTCGAAGTAGAAGTAACCACACTATTCACCGTAACGGTAGCACCCTCACCATCCTTTAATTATAATGTTGTTCCCTAGGACTATACTACAGAAGCGAGAAGGAAAGGAAAGGAAAGGGGGAAATAGAAGAAACTGGTGCACCACAAGGTATGACCATAACTGGTAGGGTTAACACGCCCGAGCATTTGGGAGGAACAAGTAAAGAAGCCGCTTCTAAACAACCTGTCATTGAAACCGGCCCGAATGATCTTTGGAGAAAGGTTCAAGCAAGAGAGTATTTTGTGGTTGATCGTCTGAACAAAATCCCTGCTCAGATATCCATTGTATCATTACTGCAGAAATCTGAAGCACATAGGAATGCATTGATAAAAGTGTTGAATGAGGCTTATGTACCCAACAACATTACCAGTAGAGAGATGTCCAACATGGTAGGACAAGTATTGGAAATCCATAAGATCACTTTCCACGAAAATGAACTACCGCCGGAAGGGTTGAGTCACAACAGGGCGATGCATATCACAGTGGAGTGCGAAGACAAATTCATTGCCAGGGTCTTGATAGATGGGGGTTCAAGTCTCAACATCTGCATTTACTAGTTTGAAGAGATTGGGTAAAGTTTTTCATGAAATACGAGTAGGAACTATGAATGTGAAAGCATTCGATGGGTCTCAAAGGGACACAATCGAAGAAACCAACCTCTATTTGCAAATGCGCCCAACTTGGTTTGATGTTGAATTCCAAGTACTCGACATATCCGCCTCATACAATTTGCTGTTGGGACGACCTTGGATACACGTTGCTGGGGTCATAGCCTCTACTCTCCATCAGGTCGTGAAGTTCGAATGGAATCATCAGGAAATAATCATCCATGGGAACGGAAGTAATCCTATTTACACCAATCAAATTTTTCTTGTTGTTGAGAATAGAAGGAAGTTGGGTGCGGAGACTTACCATCGCATTGAGCGTGTTAATGCAATTGAGAAGGATAAATGGTGGAGTAGCAAAATAGAAAGCATATTGTCATGGACAGGGTATGAACCCGGCAAAGGTCTTTGCAAGAATATCCATGGGATCACCAAACCAATACAATTAAAGCGTCATGGCATGACCTTTGAACTGGGATATCAGTATACCTGGCACGAGTATCAGAATTGGTTGCCACCATGGCGTGGTCCTTATTACCCTCTTGAGAAATAGATACCACATTTGAGCCAATCCTTCCTTCAGGCCGGTATGATGTGGGGATCAGAAGAAGATGAAATTTTAGCTGGTTTAAGAAATCTATTCTTGGAAGATGAAGATATGGACTGATATGTACTAGTTGAGGAGGATGAGGAGGAAGGCCTCGTTATCCAGACAGTGGTGAAGGGAGTTGTTCTCAGGAACTGGATCGCCACAACATCAAGGGCCCTCCGAGTTCCGGGGTAGCCTGGCTGCTAGCATCACTTACCTTGAAAACAATTTTTATGAGCATTTTAAGACACTTTTCAGTGTTTTGTTATTTTGCTTTAAAAAAATTGTTTGAATCATTAAAATCACTTTTGTTTGACATTTCGATACTTACCAATGGTTTGCTATTTTATTATTTATTATCATCCCTTACACTTTTCTCTCTACAACATTATTATTACTTATCCTGATGAACCAACAACTGTTGACATGTAATGAGACAACGCAACATAATAATAGTAACTCAGAGGAAATCTAAGAAGAGGATATGATACCTGAGGAAATTGTCAAAGAGGTGGAAAATTTTGAGAACAAGCCTAAGTCCAATCTGGACGAAACCGAGATAGTCAACTTGGGAGATTCCGAAACAGTCAAAGAAACTCGCATAAGCATTCACTTGTCACCATTAGAGAAAGAAGAGTATACATGTTTCCTGAAAGAGTACAAATAACATCTATAGTGTCTCATAAACTACCTACCAACCCAACATGTCCGCCAGTAAAGCAGAATCTAAGAAAGTTCAAGTCGGACATGAGTCTGAAAATCAAAGAAGAGGTCACCAAGCAGATCAAAACTAAGGTTCTCAGAGTGGTTAAATATCCAACCTAGTTGGCTAACATTGTGCCAGTTCCGAAGAAGGATGGGAAACTCAGAGTATGCATCGATTATCGGGACCTAAACAGAGCAAGTCCCAAAGATGATTTCCCATTACTCAACATACACATACTGATCGACAATTGTGCCAAGCATGAACTCCAGTCTTTCGTGGATTGCTTCGCGGGATATCATCAGATCTTGATGGATGAAGAGGATGCCAAAAAGACAGCTTTTATTACACCATGGAGAGTGTACTGCTATAAAATGATGTCGTTTGGTCTGAAGAATGATGGGGCCACTTATATGAGAGCCATGACAACTATTTTTCCACGACATGATACACAAGGAGATAGCGGTATATGTGGATGACGCCATCATCAAATCCAAGAAGGGTACAGATCACATAGCAGACTTGAGAAAATTCTTTGATCGGCTTTGAAGGTATAATCTGAAACTAAACCTGGCAAAATGTGCTTTTGGAGTCCCTGTCGGAAAGCTACTAGGATTCATCGTCAGCCGCCAAGGAATTGAGCTAGATCCGTCAAAGGTCAAGGCTATCCAGGATTTTCCACCTCCAAAAAACAAGAAAGACGTGATGAGTTTCTTGGGGCATCTCAATTACATCAGCCGCTTCATAGCACAATCGACCGTAATCTACGAGCCGATTTTCAAAATGTTAAAGAAGGATGCCGCAACAAGTTGGACTGAAGACTGCCAGAAAGCTTTTGATAAAATCAAGGAATATTTGTCCACACCACCAGTACTAGTCCCCTCGGAACCTGGTAGACCACTGCTACTCTATCTGTTCATACTAGATGGAGCTTTTGGGATTGTCTTGGGACCACACGACAAGACAAGGAGGAAAGAGCAGGCCATATACTATTTGAGTAAGAAGTTCACACCCTACGAAGCACGATACTCTTTGCTGGAACGCACATGTTGTTCTCTTACATGGATAGCTCAGAAATTGAGGCACTACTTCTGTGCCTACACCACATATCTACTATCGAGGATGGATCCTCTAAATTACATCTTCCATAAACCCATGCCTACAGGGAAGCTGGAAAAATGGCAGATGTCGTTGAGCGAATTTGACATCGTCTATGTAACTCAAAAGGCGGTTAAGGGACAAGCATTAGCGGATTATCTTGTAGAAAATCATGTATGAGGAGAATACGAACCACTAAAAACGTATTTTCCCGATGAAGAAGTATCATTTGTAGGGGAAGATATCGCTGAAACCTACGATGGCTGGAGAATATTTTTCGATGGGGATGCAAATTTCAAAGGAGTAGGTATTGGAGCTTTGGTATCAAAGATAGGTCAACCTTATCCCGTATCCACAAAACTCAGGTTTTCGTGCACCAATAATATGGCAGAATATGAGGCTTGCATCTTCGGGCTCAATTTGGCCATTGATATGAGTATGAAGGAATTACTGGTAATTGGCGATTCAAATCTCCTGGTACATCAAGTCCTAGGAGAGTGGGATACAAAGAATACCAAAATATTACCCTATCTATATCGTGTGCAAGAATTGATGAAGAGGTTCATTAAGATAGATTTCAGACATGTCCCGAGAATCTAGAACGAGTTCACAGATGCATTGGCCACTCTATCCTCCATGATACAACACCCGGACAAGAATTTCATCGACCATATTCCGGTGAGAATTCATAATCAACCAGCTTATTGTGCTCATGTTGAGGAAGAAATAGATGGGAATCCGTGGTTCCATGATATCGAGGAATACTTGGCAAAAAAAAAGTAACCGGAGCACATAAATTATACTCACAAACGTACACTCCGAAGACTATCCAACCATTTATTCCAAAGTGGATGAGTTCTATACAGAAGGACTCCAGACCTAGGTTTATTATGGTGCGTCGATGCCAAAGAAGCTTCCAAACTACTCGAAGAGATACACACTGGAACTTGTGGACCACACATAAACGGTTTCGTTTTAGCCAAGAATATACTGAGAGTAGGATATTTTTGGATGGCTATGAAAATGGATTGCATCAGATATGTCCATAAGTGTCATCAATGCCAAATACATGCAGATATGATACGAGTGCCACTGGATGAAATCAATGCAACAAGTGCACCTTGTCTTTTTGCCGCTTGGGAATGGATGTCATCGGTCTGATCGAGCATGCCGCTTCAAACGGGCACAAGTTCATTTTAATAGCCATAGACTACTTTCACAAAATGGGTTGAAGTTGCATCTTACAAAGGTTTAACCAAGAAAGTCGTTGCAGATTTTGTCAGAGATCGTATTGTTTGTTGATTCGGGGTGCCAGAATCCATCATCACCGACAACACTGAACACCTCAATAGTGAATTAATGAAAGCTATGTACGAAACCTTCAAAATCAAACATAATAATTCCACAGCATACATGCCTCAAATGAACGGAGTCGTGGAGGCTGCCAACAAGAATATCAAGAAAATATTGAGAAAGATGGTAGAAAATCACAAGAAATGGCATGAGAAATTATCGTTTGCTTTATTGGGGTATCGTACCACGGTCTGCACATCAACCAGGGGAACTCCCTATTTGCTGGTCTACGGTACCGAAGCCGTCATTCCTACCGAGGTCGAAATCCCTTCCTTAAGCTAAACTTAGTTATGTAGAATAGATAAAAAGTCGCTACGAGCAATTAGCTCTCATTGACAGTAAAAGAATGAATGCAGTGTGTCATGGTCAACTTTATTAGAACAGAATGTCCAGAGCGTTCCAAAAGGGTCAGACCTAGACAGTTCACACCGGGCAACTGGTGTTGAAGCGGATCTTCCCGCATCAAGATGAGGCAAAAGGGAAATTTTCACTTAATTGGACAGGCCCCTACATGGTTCACAGAATACTAACAAGAGGAGCAATCATACTTGCAGAAATGGACGGAGACATTTGAAAAAAGCCTATCAACTCAGACGCAGTCAAAAGATACTATGTGTAGAATGGTTTGCATTTCTTCATCTGATGTAACTGAACTACGCTTGACCTGGTTCCCGTTTAAGAGGGGACACGCAGGCAGCCATGTGGGTTCGGTCACAACTCAATAAAATCTTCATTTTCCCCACAATCAGAAACTAGGGCAGAATTTTTAGGAGGACCCTCAAAATTCCGGAGCAAGTCCAGCCAACTTCGTCATATGCAGAATGCTCAATGAATCGCCTATTAAACTGGGGTAGAATTTTGAGGAGGACCCTTAAAATTCTAATGCAAGGAAGTCGCAATGTATCTAAAAGTGTCACAATCATTGATTCAAAATAATTTATTTGATATAGTATACTCCTATATTTTAAATAGCTACATTCATAAAATGCACGCATATTTTTGAAAAAACTTTATTTTATGGGTAGTCAGATTCTACCCATAGTAACTTGAGCAGGATTTCGATACAAAGCAAAGCAAAGCAGGCAGGCGAAGGAACGAACCAACCTTCCCCGCAAAACTCACAATTTTTCTTTGGATGCAGGAACAAGGAATATTTGCAAATACGTATGCACATCAAAATCACTACCTTCATAGCGACAAAGCTGCCAAATGCAAACGTATCTCCAACTAAGAAATACTCTACTATCACTTACTATCTTTGCTTCACATGAGGCTAAGCCATGCCTCCTCCTGAACTGCATGAGACTAAGCATTTTTTCCATCTTGCATGAGACTAAGAATCATCCCCACCTTGCATGAGGCTGAGCCCTGCCTCCATCTTGCATAAGGCTAAGCATTACCTTTCCTTGCATGAGGCTAGGCCCTGCCTCCATCTTGCATAAGGCTAAGCAGTGTCTTTCCTTGCATGAGACTAAGCATTGTCTCTTATTTGCATGATGCTAAGACCTTCCTCCTCCTTGCATGAGACTAAGCAGTGTCTCTGAATTGAATGAGACTAAGCGTTGTCTCTTTTTCTTGCATGAGGCTAAGCATTGCCTCCCCAACTGCATAAGGCTAAGCATTGTCTTTCCTTGCATGAAACTAAGCGTTGTCTCTGAATTACATGAGACTAAGCATTGTCTCCTTTTCTTGCATGAGACTAAGCATTGCCTCCCATTTTTGCATGAGGCTAAGCATTGCCCTCCCTTGCATGAGACTAAGCATTGTCTCCTAATTCCATGAGACTAAGCATTGTCTCCTATTTTTCATGAGGCTAAGCCCTGCCTCCTCAATTGCACAAGGCTAAGCTCCGCCTTTCCTTGCATAAAACCAAATGCCATGTTATCTAGCATTATTTTCTATTTTTCTCGGGGCTAAGCTCTGCCCTCGATCTTACACAAGACTAAGATCTTTCTTATTTCGCTTTGCATATGACCAAACGTCATGTCTTTTCATCTCATGGGCTGAAACATCACCATTCTGTCCGAAGGCATCATCCTCATAGCCGGAAGACACCATCCCATGGCCTGAGGATATCTCAATATTGCACATCATTATTCAAAGGCGTCATAGTTCAGAGGCACCATTTGCATGGCCCGAGAACATCATTTCATGGACTGCGAATTCCTTATCATGCAATTAATGGCCCAAGACATCGTGGTCTAAGGACATCATCCCCGTCGTCCAAAGACAGCTTTCATGGTCCAAAAGGAATTTGCATCATGTTTAAATTATCGCAATATACACCTGCATGTATTGTGTTTAAGTTTTGCAGGTAATCCAGGAGGTAACCGTTCTCCCAACTGGAGCAATCTTCGCTCCAGCTTTCATTCAATATTCGCACCCTGTGACTACCTCAAATATAGACAACCACCATCCGTTACCCATTTCCATTTGATAACCGCTCAAATATCCATAACCATTCCAAGGTACATCCATTCACCATTCCGATATCTTTTTATCTAGAAGAGCCTGTCCATTCCTACAACAACTCCATCGACTTAGTTCACCGCTAGATCTAGAACTACACATGGTCTGATTCTCATAAAATCGAGGATATGTAGGCAACTCAGAAACCGGAGTTCGGCCTATATTTTTTCAAATCACCCCATTCGGTCAAAATCGGTCCTTATTTCTTTACCCGACAACTCTTTCATCATTCCCGGGTAAAGAAGGGCAGTTGTTGATACCTAATTTTTCCCTTATATTTTGAATATATATATATATATATATATATATATATATATATATATATATATATATATATATATATATATATATATATATATATATATATAATTTTAAAATAGTATATATGCATCATCATTTAGCTTATAAACCTATACGAGCATTTTTTTCATAATTTTTCATACTTTCTAAAGGCTTTAAATCAATTTATTTTTGCATTTTTATTATATAAATATCCAATAATTGTCATTAAAATTATTTCTATGATGATTTAATCATCTAAACTCATCATTTACACCAACATGATGTTTTAAATATTTTTCATTGTTTTCTTTATAATTATATTTGCATTTTAGGGCTAATTGCACATTTTTTTGCAATAATAGCCAATATTCATGTATAATTACATTATTAATGCAAAAAATAACTTTTTATATTTTTATAATGTTAAGTAATTATTTTGAATCATTTTGGTGCACAACTAATATTTTTATTATTTATTACTTTTATAAATTATTTTTGTAAAATATTAGGTATTTAAAACTAGCCCATTCCTAAACCTATTTTTCGGACCAAATATTGGCCCAAAACCTAATACACTAGCCCAAATAACCCCTAGCCCAAACTAAATTAACCCAACCACTAACCCAGTCGCGGTCCGTTTTAATAATCCGACCCAACTCCACTTCTAATCGTGGCCGTTGATCTCTGAGATCAACGGTCCACATCAAACCCCCCTATTAATTACCCCCAAACACCCAACCCTAATCCTCATTCTCTCCCGTCCTCCACCCTAATATCCTCACCTCCTTTCTCCCTCCTAAGAACCCTAGCCGTCGCCCCTAAATCCTCTCATAATCCCACCTATTATGGGATTCCATGGCTACTACTTACCATATACGGCCTCCTCTTGGTACTGGCCATCCAACTATACTGCTTGCCTAAACATGGAAAGCAGATCTCATCAAGATCGAACCAAAATCGGTCCAAATTCTTGCTCTTTCTGCTATTATGTCTATACTCATCCCTCGTTCTACTGTGAGTACGAAGCTTTGTGTATTTTTCGTTGATTTTTTACTTACCCTAAACTAGGGTTTTCAGATCTCTTCAGATTGAACCAAAATTGGTTCGATTTTCTGATTTCTAGTATTATTTATGTCTACATTCGTTCTATGCTACTGTTTCTGTGTATATTCCTTTGATATTGATTATTTACTAAAAGCTAGGGTTTACCGGCTTCTTCTCCTACTCCGGTTTTAATTTAATTTATGTGTTCTTCTTTCCTTTTATGTTCTTATTGATTGTATTTCCTTATTTACGTGCTTATTTTACTACTATAAAAACCCATTCCCCTTCCCCTTTGAGAAAGACGAAAAGTCATTATTTTTCCCACAAAATTGAGGCTTTACTCTATTTTTGTTCACTACTCTGTTCTATTTGGATCATGGCCGACTGAAAGTCAAGGCCACCGGATTTCTACTTTTCTGACCATCTCTTAGGTCTGAGCACTGCCCTGGTTTCTTGAAGGGTACTTGACACATTCGAGACTCTGGGTCTTTACTGATGTTCTTTCTTGTGTATTGAATAATCACTGGTTAGTTTTTGAACCCTCGCGATATTTACTCTATTATGTTAAGCATATTCCCTGAAATTGCATGACCTAATGTGTTCCCTTGACTCTTTTCCTGTTTAAATTCTGCTTATAACTGCCAGATTAACAATATCTTTGCACTTAATTTGGACAGAATGAAGCATGCTTAATTTAGTTTTGTTGATAATTCGAATGTTCTGCCTAGATTATATGGTTTAATCCATGTTCTCTGCCTAATTCTGAACTTCTAGTGATTAATTGATGTTATTATCATGCCCTAACTTGTTTAAGACCTTTACTCTAAGTGTAGTATGCTCCTATAACTGTATGTGTTCTTGCCACGACCAATCTGTACCTCTGATAACTTGTGATTGATCTTGATTGATGCCCTCTGTGATACCTGATCTTGTTTGTATTATACTTCTTAATTCTAAGTTTGGTATAACCTGATCCATTAAGTTCTAATTTGGTTTCGTTACTTGGTTTTACTAATCTAAGGCCCTTGCCTGTTAACTTGAAAATCCAGGATTCTTGTTCCTTATCGCATGTCACCCTACCCAGTGTGTTAGTTTGCTTCCTGAGTTCATGGTCGTTATGTGATTATCTTATAAGTTTGCAAATGCTTTTCCAAACCTATTACCTTTTCACTGGTTGTTTCCTGTTCTAAGTTTAATTCTGGGGCTGGCTGAAAGACAAATCCCCCCCCCCCCCTTTAAGTCTACTCTATCAACCTCCCTAGTGTGAGAACTGCCCTGGGTTCTTGAAGCCATTGGGAACTTTGGCACACTAGGGTCTAAGGTTCTTTGTCACCTTGTCTTAATTTCTCCATTCTACCCCTTTTCACCTACTGAATAAATCAACAGGTTTGTGTGAATGGTTGTTGATCAGCTCTGGCTACTGGGTTTTAGCCATTTTGTGTAAAATGAAGATTGTTTTTCTGAGTTTGATTGGCTATGGATTCTGGGTTGTGGTGAAGCCTGTTGGATATGATATTGAAGGCCTGGCTGGGCTGGGTATGATATGGGCCTGCCTTAGGCCCACTATAGTTATTTTGTAGCTCCGTAATTTATTTCACTCATTGGGTCTATAATAATGTTGTAATAACAATTGAGGTGTTAGTAAAATTGGAAAAATGCGTTTATTCTAATATTTGCATGAACGGGTAGAAATCCTGCCTATAGGTATTTAATTTGATCGAACATGTTCTTCTACTATGTGTGTTAGATAACCTGCCTATTGGACTTGAGTGTTTAATTCATTTAACATATCCTTCTTCTACATGTTTGTTAGATATCATGTCTATAGGAAATAAAGTGACCAATGTTTCAATTTGCATTACGACATATTCATTAGATACTATGACCATAGGGTTATGTTATCTTATGTTCTGCAAATCGGCATTTTAGAAATCATGGCTATAGGGTTTAATTGGTTAATGTGATGTTGTTATAATTGCTCACTTAGGAGACATGCCTATGGGAGCTAAACCCAGTTTCAATCGCTAATTGTAGAAATCCTGCCTATAGGGTAATCCCACTTGCTTTTAAGTGTTAATATTGAACTTTCAACATTGTTTCTACTAGAAAGCATGCATATAGGATCAAACTGAGTAGTTCTGAATATCTTCCATGGTTATCACTGCTAACTACTGCATAAGTCGCCTAGATAGCATGTCTATAGGTTTAATCGTTTATAATCTGTAATCAACAGGTAATTGTGCAGTCGCTTAGAAGTTGTATCTAAAACAGAACCTTGCATATGAAACTGTCTGCACGTTTGAATTCCAAGGTCACATAGAAATCAAGTCTATAGGGCTTAATGACTTCAACTCGTCTCAATTCTAAAACTATCAAACGCCTAATTTGCTTGCCTGCATTTGTTGTCTAAGTGTGGAGGCTAACTTGATCCCTTAATTGCTTTTATATGAGGTCTAACTTGTTTTGTATGTCGCCTAGTTTAATCATGTTGAGCAACCTCAGTTAAGTCTAGAACCACCCAAAATAGAGGTCCAAACGCCTCCTGGGCCATAGGCATGGGACGGGTAGTGCACGCATAAGGAACGACTTAGAATCAATTAGTGCGCCTTAGGTAACAACTTAAAGATAGTAATCGGTTAAAAAGAGATGATAGTCAGTGCCCGGTGAATAATACGAGTAACACCCCATCTCGAGGGAGTTACGAAGTATTATTTATGTTACACGGGGTGATTATTCAGGCTAAAAAACTTAGGACCCCCCTGCTCCGCTCCAACCCTGCACCACTATATAATGGCGAGGAGTGGTCGATGTAGCTTTTACTCGAAAGGTCGGGATCGATATCCAAAGGAAGTTACTATTGGTTGGGAGTTGGGTTTCTATCTAATCTAGCTATATGTGTTGTCTTTAATTACACTTCTAACCATGAGTGAGTTTGATTCTATTCTAATTGTATTACTATTAATTGCTTAAAATAATCTATGTATAATGTTTTTGTAGAACTTTTCTCAATTAATAAAAAGCACTAGTGAAGTGACTTACACCTAGGCGAGTATCTAATGGGGTTTAGAATTTTGGACAAGCTTGTTGTATATGGGGTAATGATATAACCTCACACTTAATTACTCACTCTATACCACTCGGTAGTTTGAGTGACTTTGCCTGAATTGGCTTTCTCAAGCCCAATTGGGTGTTCAAACAATGCAAGTGAAATTGGCTCAAGTCGGGTAGTAGTATCTCTAGTTTAACCCGTTAATTGGGGCTATCAATCTCTTGAATTCGTCACAATTCCTTGTTAACCTATTTTACCTAGATTTGGGCCCTCTTTCTCAAGAAGAGCCCTAGTAAAAAAAGGCATGAATCAGTGTTTGCAACCACCAATTCTACAAATAAAGCATGAAACAAGCTAAATATCACTAACCTATAAACAAATAAGCCATAACATTGAAGTCCTATTAAATACCCACACTAAGGTTGGGTCACAACCCTAGCTAATAGGTCTAGCTACTCATAATTAAGGTAGAAATCAAAGATGGAGATGAAATATGATCCATAAAAGTTACAAGAATAAAACCTAAAGTTATAAGCTAAAGTTATTCTAAAACTACTCAAAGTGGTAAAGTGTTGTTGTTCACGAGCTCCCCAATACGAAACTTGACCTAAAAATGTGAAAAGGATCTATTTATACACAGCTGAAATTACTGGGGAAAAATACCCCTACGGAGGTTACGTTGTCACCGTAAAACTGGGCACGTCCGTGTTTAGTCATCCGCGGCTGCGAAATAAGGAGCACGATCCGCGTTTTTCTTTACTTGGATTTGGGCTGGAGTTTGTTTCGCGGACTGCGTAAATACAATCTCGTCCGTGTTGGCTTCAACTGCGGCCACGTAAAATGTTCGCGGACCGTGTTCTGCAATTTAACTTCAGTTGCAACTCTCTGAACCCCTACTCTTTCTCCCAGCGGAATGTCAACCATCTCAGCTTCAGGTGGCTCCGCGGCCGCGTAAAAATGACGCGGACCGCGTTCTTTGCTTGGCCCAAGATTGCAAGTTTTATGATTCTTGATCTTCCGCTCTCAGCGCAATTTCACTCACGACCGTGCCAATGGTTTCGTGGTCGTACTTTGTATCGCGGTCAACGGTAGTGTTAGCACTTGGCTGGAGCTTCTCTGAACATCACTTCGCTGCAGCATATTTTTAATCGCCTCAGTGGAGGGTTTTACTCGATCGTGTAATAATAGCACTGACAGAGATCCAATTCCATTCTTTGGGCTTGTGCTAGTTCGTCTTCTTTATGAGTCATTTAGGCTTCTTTGCCTCATTTTGACCATAACTTGAATACACACCTTAAGTTAGTTTTCGGGAATACCTTAACGCGTTTTTGACCCAAAACCTAAGCAAAAGAGAGCAAATAGTAGGCTAAAATCCCTAGTTATTAACTCCTCCAAACTTATGATTTTGCTTGTCCTCAAGCAAACAAGGTAATTCCCACCTCCACAGGAAAAAGAAAGTAGAATTTCAATTGTCCTAAAGTAACTTCATAAAGCTTCAATTGGAACTAACAATTACCCTCAATACAAATGCATTATTGACAACATTATGCAATGACTTTTTGTGTTTCATAGGTCTAATGTGACACAAAAGCTTCAAGAATTGACTCAATTCATCAAAGAGACTCGCTCTCTCACATTGGTCACTATGGATCCCAGACTCCTTCTCCTCTCCTCTCCATGAGCTCATCTCACCTTATAGAATGTACACTCAAGATCGGGATTGACAAGAAGTGCGCTCATCACTCTCAAAAGAATGCCACAAGTCCGGCTCTAAGTATCATAGGCTTTCCCCTCATGTAAATCACCACTAATGTAAGCTCACTCAACTTGAAATCCTATAGGACTTTAGCAGGATGTAATGAAGGCTTTTTGGATCAAGGTCGGATATAATGAACTATGACGATATCATCTTTACTTAAGCACTCCACTTCCTCAATTCGGCTTATGTTTTCTTAACTCTTTGAGTCATTTTCTTTTTCCATGGGGAACCAGAGAGACACATCGTCACTCTTTTCTTCTATATGACGTTCATTTTTCTCCTTTTCTCATCATTCCAAGCCTTTCAACATTTATTTCTTGAATCCTTTCAACCTTTAATTTTCTTTTTTTTTTACATGTTTCTTTTTGGCTTTTCATCCTTTTCTTTGCCTTTCCTTCTCATCAATTCTTTTTATTTCTTGAACCATCACTTTGAATTTTCATGTCTCTTCCCCCAAACTTATGTTTATGACTATTGTTCATCATGAATGCTAAGGAAAGATTGAGTGCCAAGAGAGGGTCATTATAGAATGGATGAAGGCTTGTAGTTTGGTTATTGAATGAAAAAATCTTAGTCTCAAAGGGGTTGACTAAGGATATGATAATTTTAGGTTATGGAAGTTTCCAAAGTTTAAATGGGACCAAAGAGAGCCTACAATCACTTCTCAAGTCGAGCTACACTTAGAATTTCGCCTAGAAAAACATTCGAGGGAAGTTCTAGATTTGTTGGAACGGGACTTGGACTTGCAATTCAAAACCTCACCTCTCAAGCTATTGGATTGTTAAAGAGACTAGAGTCGAGGGTCCACAACAACCTTAGTTAGGATTGAAGATCACAGATGGCTAACAGTAACCACTTGATGATAGCCTTAGTTAACTCAAGATTCTAAAGGTCACAACTAGAGTTAATCTCGTCAACAAACTTGTATCTAACCATGAGGTCGAAGGTAAATGTGCTAGTGCCAAGTGAAGCTTACTTGAGTCACTTTTATTCATTACTACCATATATCAAAAGAAAAAGAAAATAGACTCAATCCCTTAAGAAGGTTGTCACGCCATCCATCGTTGGGAAGAGCCACCCGGTTCACACAAATTCCACCTTTGGAAAGAATCGTGGCATTAAGAAAACCAAAGGCTTATTGATCACGAAAAATTATAAAAGAAACTACAAATACAAAAAGAAGCTATTAAATGAAATAAGAAGGTAAGTTATTAAGGAAAGTTTCAAAAGAAGTTATAAAGTAAAAATACGGAAAGTAAACTGAATATGTACAAAAGGGGAATGAAACGAATATACAAAAAATGGGGATGAATATATACATGGAATAGTAAAGTTATGTACATACCAACAGTGAAAGTACGAGAATGAAAGTACGAAAAGTAGAAAATAAAGAGAAACTGTATCAAAGTTATTACAAACCAATCATCAAAATCATCACATAAAAATAAGGCCACCCCTCCCCCAAAATAAAAATTAGCATTGTCCTCAATGCTATAAGAAAGAATAAAATAGAGGAGGGATAAAGAGTAAAGAAAACTCCATATCAGGCCTCTGTCTGCATGGGGTCACTGGTGGGGTCTTGTGGCTGTCCAGACTCATCACCCCCTTGGGTTCCTCCAGCTAAATCTCCAAGTCCTCGGTCTGGGGTATTACCACTCTCCTCACCGGCTCTCTGTTAGCCTCCTGCTCTGGTATCTGTGTTGGTTGAGTTGTCTGTGTTGCAGGGGCAGTGTCTCCCATAAGGAGATCCAGAGGAATGTCGCCGGCGGAAGTGAGCTTTGCCACCTCCTTCTTCAACTCTTCTTGACCCTTCTTCACTTTCCTCACCTGCTTGCCCAGCTCCTTGATTACTTTTTCATGCTTACCCAGAGACTCCAGAATCTTCTTCTGGTTGTCAATAATACTCTTCAATGATTCCTCTATTCTGGAACTGACTAAGCTGCTACGGCACTGGACAAGGCAGATAGCTTTGATGTAGCTACCTGCATCCAGTTGTTAAAGCCGGCCAAAGTCTGATTTAACCTCAGTGCAATCTCAGGGTAAGATGATAAAGAAGGCATTGATGGTGTGATAGAAGTATATGGCCTAGGAGGTGGATGTGGCATGGCAGTAGATGAACCCTCGGTTGTGGAAGGCTCGGACCTAGTGGCCACTACCCTTCGCCCTTCAGACTGGCCAACGGAGGTAGTGGATTTACCTTTGGACTTGGGGTTGTCTGGACCTTGAAGTTTGTACCAGGAGAAGGATCTCTTTGGCTTCACTTTCGTATCAAAACCTCTCCCATGTACATCCTGGTCCTCTAAGTACATGGTGAGGAAGTGTGGGTAAGGGTACGATCTCTCATCCTTCCCGATAGCTCTAGTAATGACCCTCGGCATAATGTTCCCCACATTTATAGGGAACCCAGCCATGATAGAAGCCACAATGATTGCCTTGGAGACCGGGATATCACTGTCATGCTGAGAGGGGTCTATCCAGCTGCACACGAAGGTGGACCACCCTTTTTCTTCAAAGTTCAAGGTGTTCCTTAAAACTAGAACTCCATGTGTAAGCCAAGCTGGAGTAGTCCTAGGAATGTCTATCATTAGTTCAAGCCATGGACGGGCTACCTTCTCCACATAGAGGGATTCATCCACATCATCGAACCTAGCATAATCATTCAGTGTCTTGCCATAAAATTTAATCTTCTGAATCTGTACTTTGGTCAAATATGTGCCTTTTTTTATGTGGGCGACATTATTCCTTAACCAAGTACTCGTTGGCCTCCGGTAGCTTGCTGGTGAAGAATTTCCACCCCATCTTTTCATCGAATTTCCTCTTGACATTAGGATTATGGGGTAGAAGATCTCGCTCTATGAATTGCCTCTCAAGTGTGAGTGACCTTTGAGGCCACCATTCCCGGAACTTGTGGTAGGATTTCTCACTGACGAATCTGTCTCGCCACACCGCCGGGTTCCTTGATCTCTCCAAACCCCCAACCCAGGTGGAACTACCTCTCCCGTCATCCGAGACATCCTCGTCACTCTCAGCATTAACTGGAACCGCTGTGGAGGCTGGAGTTGAAGCAGTTAGGGCAAGTGGTGTCGGAGTATTGCTACCTCCTTCTGAGCCATCAGACAACCCAGACAAGGAAGTAGATTCATTGACGAGGTGGAAAGGCTTGGATTGTGCCTCTTGTTGGGTTTGGGCAGCTTTCACCTCAGAAATCTCCTGGGAGAGGACATATTCACCGGTCTCCGAAGTGTCTGTAGTGGGTCTCCGGAGGGCTTGTTTTGTCCCAATGACTCTTCGAGGATCTAGGGGTGCAGTCTGTTTTCCTCTCCCCCGGCCCCAGGAGTATTCTCCCCTCCCTTGTTGATTTTCCGAACCACCACGAGATCTAACCATAATCTGCATACACAGTCAGTGAAAGCTCATTAGTATTGGTACTCAAGCAAGTATCAGATGAAAGCAGATAAATGATCACAGTATGTCACAGGATAATGGACCGCTGTCAGCGGAAAAGTAGATGCGGTCGCGGACTAGACACCACTGTCAACGAAAAACGGATAGCGGTCAGCGAAAGACTGGGGTTCAGACTACCCAGTCTCTGAAGTTTGATCACCGTTGGCCGTGAAAATCTGGGCGCGACCGCGGCATCTGCATCGTTGTCCGCGTAAAAACTAACACGGTCACAGACTCAATTTAACAACTCTCTGAATGGCAGTTTTGCGGTCCGTGAAATTAGAAGCGCGGCCGTGAAATGCCGGGCACTGACCGTAAAAACTTCACTGTGGCCGCGAAGAATTAAGCCATTTTTAACTCAGCAAATCCTATGAACGCGGACCGCAGAATTATGGTCGCGGCCGCGAAATTCAAACTGATCGGGCACTGACGAAGACTAGAAAACCTAGGGTTTTCACTTAGCATACAAATTAGGCAATTAAGCGATAAAGTGAATAACCCCATCCCCCATTAGGCATGCTAATTAATTACCCATCTAGTTTTTCTTTATCAATTAAGCATGATTATAATGTGAGGCATGTAGTAACCTAAAATAGAAAGAAAAATTGAAACTAACTAAAAAGAAAAAGGAAACAAGAACTAAAATTAAGACAAAGAAATTGAGCATACCAGTTGTTTAAGTTGTTGTAGGAATTAGTCTTGCTAAATGAGATGAAGTTTAGATGCAACAGGAAGCAGATGAACAGTGCAAAAGGGACTTTGAGAAGTGAGGGTGTGAAAATTGTAAAAGGAGGAGGGCCTTCCTATTTATAATAAAACCCTAAGGGCCCACACCGACTTACCTGGCGCGGCCGAGAAATTCCACTACGGTCCGCGCTTTTGGATGTTTTGAACAGCAGCAGGCTCAATAACACCGCTGAGAGCGAAAAATGGGCGTGGCCGCAGAATAGCATCTATTGACCGCAAAAAATCCACCGCAGACACGTATGAAACTTCAGAGAGGTTACATTTTGAACTTTTCAAGTCCGCGTCCGCTACATTTTTGCGCCCCCACAAAAATGCTTCCGCTAACTGCGGTATTTTGAGTGCGGTTAGCGGTCCAATTCCACACTTAGCCAAATTTTCCATTATTAGTCATGAACTGTATCAACAATTCCTACAAAAATCTCACAACCAGTTAGTTCAAAGATCCTAATCTAAGAAGAAAAATAAAAAAGAAAGAAAAATAACTTGGGTTGCCTCCCAAGAAGCGCCTGATTTAATGTCGCGGCATAACACAGGTTACCATCATCATTGAAAATTTATCAATGCCACCACATGGCTGTCATCGAACTTCCCCGAGTAATGCTTTACATGATGCCCATTAACCCGAAAGATTTCACCATTTTTGTTCTTCAAGTCAAGAGCACCAAAAGGTGTTACATGCACTACCTCAAAGGGACCACCCCATTTGGACTTTAGATTACCCGAAAACAGACGTAACTGGGAGTTGAAGAGAATGACCAAATCACCCTCCTTAAATTCCTTATTTTGGGCATACTTGTCGTGCAAGTATTTCATCTTCTCCTTGTACAATGATGAACTTGAATAGGCATGAAATCGGAATTCATCTAGCTCATTGAGTTGTTCCACCCGGAGATTCGCTACCACATCCCACTCAAGATTTAACCGCGTCAAGTCCCACATGGATTTATGTTCTAGCTCAACCGACAAATTACCTGCTTTACCAAACACCAACCGGTACGGAGACATACCGATTGGAGTCTTACATGCAGTTCTATAAGCCCACAACGCATCATCTAGCTTCCTTGACCAATCCGTTCTATTGGCATTCACAGCTTTTGACAAGATGCTTTTGATTTCCCTATTTGAAACCTCCACTTGTCCACTAGCTTGGGGGTGATAAGGATTTGAGACCTTGTGATTGACGCCATATTTTTCAAGCAAAGTTTCAAATGCCCTATTGCAGAAATGAGACCCCCCATCACTGATAATTGCCCGAGGAGTACCAAATCATGTGAAAATGTTCTTCTTGAGGAACGCCACTACACTTCGGGCTTCATTGTTGGGAAAATCCACGGCTTAGACCCACTTGGAAACATAATCAACCGCCACCAGAATGTAAGTATTGCCACACGAACTCACAAAAGGCCCCATGAAGTCTATGCCTCACACGTCAAAAATGTCAATTTCAAGAATATTTGTGAGAGGCATTTCATCCTTCTTTGATATTCCCCCAGCTCTCTGACATTCATCACATCTCTTGACAAGCTCACTTGCATCTCTATACAGGGTTGTCCAATAAAACCACAACTAAGAACCTTGGAAGCAGTCCTCGCCCCACTGTGATGACCACCATAGGGAGAGTAATGACAAGCATCAAGTATGCTCATTCTCTCCTCCTCTGGGACACACCTGCGAATCACTCCATCATTTTAAATCTTGAAAAATTAGGTCTCGTCCCAAAAATAGTCCAAACTGTCCCATTTGAGTTTCTTCCTTTGGTTAGAAGAGAGCTCACACGGGACAATGCCGGTAACAAGGAAATTGGCAACATCTGCGAACCAAGGGATATCATTCAAAGAAACCGAGAGGAGTTGCTCATCCAAGAATGCATCATTAATTTCAAGACCATCTTTGGGTCTCCCTTTCTCTTCTAAACGGGACAAATGATCCGCAACCTAATTTTCACTTCCTTTCCTATCAATGATCTCGAGGTCAAATTCTTGAAGCAACAAAATCCATCTCATCAATCTAGCTTTTGAGTCCTTCTTTGTCATCAAATACTGGAGCGGCGCGTGAACGGTATGAACAATCACTTTGGCGCCCATGAGATAAGGCCTAAACTTCTCCATGGCGAACATAATTTGCTAACAACTCTTTCTCTGTCATTGTATAATTAACCTGGGCATCATTCATAGTTTTGCTTGCATAGTACACCAGATGAAATATCTTGTTCGCCCTTTGCCCCAAGACCGCTCCTACCGCATCGTCACTTGCGTCGCACATAAGCTCAAAAGAGATCTCCAATTTGGTGCGGTAATGATCGGAGTGGTTGTTAATTTATACTTCAAGAGCTCAAATTCCTTCATGCACTCTTCACTGAAATCAAATTTTGCATCCTTATCTAATAGCTTGCATAAGGGATTCACCGCTTTGGAAAAGTCTTTGATGAACCTTCGGTAGAACCCGGCAGGCCCAAGAAAACTTCTAACTCCCTTGACGGAAGTTGGAGGAGGTAGCTTTGAAATCACTTCTATTTTTTCCTTGTCCACTTTGATGCCATCCTTTGAGATCTTATGGACGAGGACAATGCCTTCCTCGACTATAAAGTGGCATTTTTCCCAATTAAGCACAAGATTTGTCTCTTCACATCGGGCTAGAACCTTGTCAAGATTTTGCAAACATTCTTCAAATGATTATCCAACCACACTAAAATCATCTATAAAGTCTTCGAGGAAGTCCTCCACCATGTCCGTAAATATAACCATCATGCACCGCTGAAATGTAGCAGGTGCATTACACAATTCGAACAACATCCGAGAGAATGAAAAGGTTCCATACGGGCAGGTGAAGGTGTTTTTCTCTTGGTCTTCTGGGGCTATGAGAATCTGATTGTAACCTGAGTACCCATCCAATAAACAATAGTAAGCACGCCCGGCAAGGGAAATGGAAAATGATCTTTTTAGGTCACCTTGTTCAGCTTTTTGTAGTCCACGCATACCCTCCATCCGGTCACGGTCCTAGTAGGGATCAACTTATTCTTCTCATTTTCCACCACAGTCATATCCCCTTTTTTCAGCACACATTGCACCGGTGAAGTCCATGCACTGTCTGAGATTGGATAGATAACCCTGCATCAAACCATTTGATAATCTCCTTTTTGACAACCTCTTGCATAGCCTCGTTCAACCTCTGTTGATGTTCCACGTACGGTTTTGCATCATCCTCAAGTATAATTTTATGCATGCGTGGGGCTTATGCCCCGCATATCAGTTAAGGTCCATCCAATTGCCTTTTTAAATATTTGAAGCACTTCAAGAGTGGAGTTTACCTGCACTTTGGTTAAGCAAGCAGAAAGAATAACAGGTAATGTAGGAGAAGGGCCTAAGAATTCATACCTGAGGTGTGATGGGAGAGGCTTCAACTCCAATGTTGGTGGCTCCTCGATCGAGGGCTTTGTCTGTGGATTCTTCCGATTTTCCAAGTCCAAGGAGCGCTTACGGGGACCATAAGAGTAGTATCCCATTCCTTGCAAGGCATTTGCACATTCAACCAAGCCATCCTTTACATCATCCTCATGGTTCAACAAAACAGCTTCCATAGGATCTTCCACATTCATCATTGCCTTGTATCATCAATTATCATTTCCGTCACAAGATCCACAAAAGAGCAAACCTTAGTACTATTCGACTGCCTCATTGATTTGCACACGTGGAAGACTACCTTTTCATCGCCCACCTAGAAGGTGAGCTCCCCTGCTTCCACATCAACCAAGGCCTTCCCAAGATTATAGGCACCTCATAGTCGACTTCGCAGTCGAGAATCACAAAATTAGCGGGCAAAATAAACTTGTCGACCCATACAAGAACATCATCAATAATACCATGCGGACTTTTCATTGTTCTATCCTCCATTTTCAATCTCATTGAATACGCCCTCGGTTGACCAATACCCAAAGTCTTGAATACGGAGTAAGGCATCAAATTTATACTTGCTCCCAAATTACACAAGGCTTTTGCAAACTCTGCACTCCCAATGGTACAGGGAATGGTAAATGCATCGAGATCTTCAAGCTTTGGAGCCATCGAGTGTACAATTTCACTAACATGATGAGTTATTTTGATGGTCTCGCAATCCATAGATCTCTTTTTTATCACCAAGTCTATCATAAACTTGGGGTATCCCGGCATTTGCTCAAGAGCTTCTACCAAGGGCATGTCAAGCTTTTCATCATCTCAATAAACTTCTTGAATTGGTTTTCATTCTTTTGCTTTACAAGTATCTGAGGATAAGGCGGAGGAGGCCTTAGGAAAGGAGCCTTGACTTTTGGCACTATCATTTCCGGTATGTCTATTACGTGTTCCTTAGGCGGGTTCACGTCATTTTGAGTCTCCTCCTCGTTGTCATGAATATCAATCCTCACTTCCTCATTTAAATTCTCTTTACTCACTTGCTCCTCAATTATTGGAACATCATCATTTTGCACTTCAACATCATCACTAACAATTTTCTTTTGCTTGAAGGTACTTGCTTCACCACCTCTACCGCTCTATGTGGTCACTGCCATAGCATGGGATGTATTGTTCCCGCCCTTCGGGTTTACTACCGTGTCACTTGGTAGCTCCCCCTTAGGGCGAGTGTTCAATGCTTGAGAGATTGACCCATTTGTACTTCAAGATTGCGTATGGAAGTGGTGTGGGAGGCCATTTGAGCATCGAAATCGATAGTCCGTTCCATCATCTGTTTAAACATATTCTTGATATGCCCCATTTCATTATTTGAAGAACTCGCCCCTTGAGATTGATATGGAGGTGGATTGTTGGGTTGTTGATACATAGGGGGCCTTTGAAAGCCCGACCCCTGATTTCCATTTCCTCCCCAATTATTGTTGTTATTGCCATTCGAATTGTTGTTTCCACCCCAATTCTGGTTGTTGCTCCCCCAATTGTTTGAGTTGTTGTTGTTATTGTTCCAATTTCCTTGCCCCTTGATTGTTCCAATTTTGATTATTCCCTTGCAATCTCCATTGTTGGTTTGGAGCATTGCTTTGTTGTCCTTGATAGTTGTTGGCATACAAAACTTCCTCGCTTTTGTCATCAAAAGAATCATCTTGGTTGTAGCCACTTCCACTTTGTTCATATTGATCTTGATTGCTTTGGACTTGCTGACCACGTTGTCTCCTCTTGTTTACCAAAAGATTGACCCCTTGCATTGCATTTACTTGCCTTGTTCCTTGAACTTGCTGAAGTTGTGCTTTTGCTAGCTGATTCATAGTAGTTGTCAATTCAGTTATGGCTGGTCCATGGTCTTGGAGTTCCTTGTGAAGATTGATTACATACGGATCGCCTTGAGGAACATTCGCCCGACTCCGCCAAGCTGAAGAAGTGTCATCCATTTCATCAAGTATGTCACAAGCCTCGTCATAAGTCAGCTTCATAAAATTACCCCTTGCTAGCTGGTTCACAACACATTGATTAGTCGTGTTTATACCCCGATAGAATGTCTGTTGGATCATTGCTTCCATCATGTCATTATTGTGGCATTCCTTGACCATAGTTCTATATCTCTCCCAGATTTCATGAAGAGGTTCTTTAGGTTCCTGTTTGAAGGCTAAGATCTCATCCCTTAATGCCGCCATATGTCCCAGTGAGAAAAAATTGGCTATAAACTTGTCAGCTAACTCATCCCACGTAGTGATGGAATGGTTGGGGAGCCTTTCGAGCCAGTCCAAAGCTTACCCTTTGAGTGAAAAAGGGAACAATCTCAGTCTCAATGCATCCTCCGACATGTTTGTCTATTTGCTTCCCTAACAGGTATCTACAAAACCCTTTAGATGTTTATAAGCGTTCTGATGGGGAGCGTCAGTGAAGAACCCTCGTTGCTCTAATAAGGTCAACATAACATTTGTAATCTGGAAATTGCCCGCCCGAATTCGGGGTGGGACAATCGCACTGTCGTAACCTTGATAGGGAAGCACCCGATGAGCTGCTTGCGGAGGATGTGGGGGAGGGTCTGGAATATTTTCATTGGCCTAGCAGCCTCTCCTTTGAGCTTGAGGAACCAAATGAGCCTCATCATCACCATTATCTTCTACCTCCTCTCCGGGGAGAACATTTCCAAGAAGATCAGCCATTTGTACCTAAAGTAATTAACACAAACAAGTTAGTAAAATAGAAGGAAAGAAAAATAATACACACAACTAGTCAGATAGATATCCAAAACCGTTTAACACCTCGGCGGCGCCAAAAAGTGATCGGCTCCAACCCTGCACCACTATATAATGGCGAGGAGTGGTCGATGTAGCTTTTACCCGAAAGGTCGGGATCAATATCCACAGGGAGTTACTATTGGTTGGGAGTTGGTTTCTATCTAATCTAGCTATATGTGTTGTCTTTAATTACACTTCTAACCATGAGTGAGTTTGATTCTATTCTAATTGTATTACTATTAATTGATAAAAATAATCTAAGTATAATTTTTTGTAGGAATTTGCTCAATTAATAAAAAGCACTAGGGAAGTGACTTACACCTAGGCGAGTATCTAATGGGGTCTAGAATTTAGGACAAGCTTATTGTATCTGGGCTCGTGATATAACCTCACACTTAATTACTCACTCTATACCTCTCGGTAGTTTGAGTGACTTCGCCCGAATTGGTTTTCTCAAGCCCAATTGGGTGTTCAAATAGTGCAAGTGAAATTGGCTCAAGTCGGGTATTACTATCTCTAGGTTTAACCCGTTAATTGGGGCTATCAATCTCTTGAATTCACCCCAATTCCTTGTTAGTCTATTTTACCTAGACTTGGTCCCTCTTTCTCAAGAAGATCCCTAGTAAAAAAGGCACGAGTCAGTGTTTGCAACCACCAATTCAACAGATAAAGCATGAAACACGCTAAATATCACTAACTTATAAACAAATAAGCCCTAATGTTGAAGACCCATTAAATACCCACACTAGGGTTGGGTCACAACCCTAGCTAATGGGTCTAGATACTCATAATTAAGGTAGAAATCAAAGATGGAGATGAAATACAATCCATAAAGTTAATTACAAGAATAAAATCTAATTAAAGCTAAAGCTACTCTAAAATTACTCAAAGTGGTAAAGTGTTGTTGTTCACGAACTCCCCAATACGAAACTTGACCTAAAAATGTGAAAAAGATCTATTTATACACAGCTGAAATTACTGGACAAAAATACCCCTACAGAGGTTCCGGTGTCAGCGTAAAACTGGGCACGTCCGTGTTTAGTCATCTGCGGCCGCGAAATAAGGAGCGTGGTTCGCGTTTTTCTTTACTTGGATCTAGGCTGGAGTTTGTTTCGCGGACCGCGTAAAGACAATCGCGTCCATGTTGGCTTCAATCGCGGCCGCATAAAATGTTCACGGACGGCGTTCTGCAATTTGACTTCAGTTGCAACTCTCTAAACCCCTACTCTCGGTCCCAGCGGAATGTCAACCGTCTTAGCTTTAGGTGGCTTCGCGGCCACGTAAAAATAACACGGACCACGTTCTTTGCTTGGCCCAAGATTGCAAGGTCTCTGATTCTTGATCTTCCGCTCTCAGCGCAATTTCACTCGCGACCGCGCCAATGGTTTCGCGACTGCACTTTTGTATCGCGGTCAACGGTAGTGTTAGCACTTCGCTGCAACTTCTCTGAACATCACTTCGCTGCAGCATATTTTTAATTGCCTCAGCGGAGAGTTTTACGCGACTGCGTAATAATAGCGTTGACAGTGCTCCATTTCCATTCTTTGGGCTTGTGCAAGTTCGACTCCTTTATGAGTTCATTTAGGCTTTTTTGCCTCATTTTTTCCATAACCTGCAAATAAGCACCTTAAGTTAGTTTTCGGGAATACCTTAGCACATTTTTGACCCAAAACCTAAGCAAAAGAGAGCAAATAGTAGGCTAACCCTAGTTATCACCCCCCCCCCCCCATTTTAAAGTCAATTTTTTTGTGTTTATTTGTAGATTTTTCATAATAATTGCCCAGAATTCTTGTTTTTGACTAATTCATATAATTCGAGTTCGGCCGGGACCCACAGTTGTGGACCTCGAGGAGTGCCTAACACCTTCTCCTCGAGGTAATTTGAGCCCTTACCCGATCTTTGGTGACGCAAACTGGTTAAACCAGAGTTATTTTCAAATAGGTTCCCTAACGCACCTCAAACCCGTTAGGTGGCGTCTCTCTCTTTTAACATCTTCCTTAAAAGAGTTGTCAAAATGTCGAAACCCGATTTCACGAGAAAAAAGGGTGCGACAGTGAGAACCATGTCCAGATGATGCACCACGGTGAACTAGGCGAGCCGTCTGAGCATGCATGTAAGGACGACCCCTGTCGTGGTTAAACTGACCTTTAGAAGGAACTCCACTAAGAGAACTTGATCCACGAGACCTCTTGGCCTCCCTCTCAACCCACTCCAGACTGCGGACTATCTCAATCTGTCGAGCAATGTCGACAACCTCCTCGAACGTAGCATCGGATACCCTTTCTCTGGTCATATGCTTCCATAACTGAAATATGAGGCGACCAATGAACCTCCTGATCCTCTCCCTATATGTGGGAACTAACCAGACTGCATGACGGGCCAACTCATAGAATCTCAGCTCGTACTACATCACAAACATATCATCTTGTTGTAACTGCTCAAATTGTCTTCGCAGCTCCTCTCTGCGAGACTGCGGCACGAACTTCTCCAAGAAGAGAACAGCAAACTCCTGCCAAGTAAGTGGCGCTGCACCTACCGGCATACGCCTCTCACAAGCCTCTTACCAGGTGAAGGCATCCCCAGAGAACTGAAAGTATTGAACGAGACCCCACTGGTCGCCAGAATACCTGTTGTATGGAGCATCCTATGACACTTATCTAAGAAGCCCTAAGCATCCTCCGCCTCTATACCACTGAAAGATGGAGGCTGGAGACTCCCAACCCTCTCTAATCTACGCTGCTCATCCTTAGGCATAACAGGAACCACATAGTCCTAAGCAGCTGCAACCGGCTAGGTTGGTAGTGCCCCTGGTGTCTGGAGTCCATGTACCACCTGCTCTGGTGTGCGGGTGGCGGGAGTCTTAGAAACTCCCCCGGCTTGAGAAGTGGCCGCTGCGGCCGAAATAGATACCTCCTGAGCAAGGCTGGTGCACACGGTCAGAATCTGAGCTAAGGCCTCCTGAAGGCCTGGAATCACAATGGACACAGCTGGTGCCTGAGTTGGTCCCGCTGACGCATCCGCAACTGGGACCTGATCCTGGATTAGGGCAACTGGTGGATCTGCAAGTGCTTCCCTAGGGGTGTTTAAAATCGAACCAAAACTGAAAATCGAACCGAAACTTAAGCTTAATGGCTTATTGGTATCAGGTTAACGGTTTAATGGACGGGGAACAAATTGAAATCTTTTTATTAAGGACTTATCGGTTTGGGGGCGGATTATTCAATTTTCTTAATGGATAATCCGTTAACCCGTTAAGAATATATATATATATATATATATCAAAAACCTTTCTACTTCCGGTACTCTATCTCTAACGCCTAATTCCTAAATAATCAGAAATCCTAACGCCTAAATTTCAACCAGCAGGTATTTGTACCCTACTCTATGGTCTCTCTCTGCAATATGTACAAAGAAAAGGAAAAAGGAAAGTTACAGGTATAGGAAAATAAAAACTAGAAAATGACTAGGCAAGAAATAGTTGATTGAACATAGAATGTTGTAAGCACGTTGCCACTCCATTCGAACTGGGAAAATTGGCCCTGGAAACTGGGGATATGAGGAAACTGTTTCAGAAGTCGTAATCTATGTCCGATGCATTCTGAGAATCAGAACGTCGTATCATATGTCCTTGCTCGTCATATTGGTCAAGGTTCTCACAAGGGGCGGGGAAAACAGTACCTATAACACAACCTTGAACATAAGCACACTGGAATATGTGTTTCTTCTTGTGCGTTATCCCAATCGATATATCTCTGAAAGTAACATTTTTCACTAGAATTTCTGAATTTCCATGGATACGAACAGGTACACAAACTCCCTCACCGTGTATTGACTCGTAGCTTATGTCCTCTAGTACTGGTGCATCTTTGGGATCAAACTCCCCAAATATAAAGCATGAATATAGATTGAATTAGGCCGACAAACCGCCCGATAAGAGCTAAACTGATACCAACCCGATATCTTATCGGGTGGCTAGCGGATTAATATATTTAAAAGCCGATAACCGTTAAGCTAAACCATTAAGAGTAATTAACCGCCCAATCCGCCCGATAAGCAGCCCTATGCTGCCCTGTTTGCTGTGCGAGATGCACCTCTGCCCATACCGCATCTTCTACCGCGACCTCGACCTCTCGCGGCCCCGAGTGGTGGTACTTATGGATGTCCATCCTGCCCCGTAGTACGTGTCCTCGCCATCTGTGAGAGAATAGAATAACAGAAGTTTAGTTACCAGAATCAACAGATTCGCATGACAAGGATTCAAGAATGTGAAGTTTTCTAAGGGTTTGGCATCCTCTCAAAGATAAGTACAGATATCCCCGTACCGATCTTCAAGACTTTACTAAACCTTCTCATGACTCGTGAGACCTATGTAACATAGGCTCTGATATCAACTTGTCCCGACCCAAAAATCAACTGTCGCGATGGCACCTATCGTGGAACTAGGCAAGCCACTACTCAGCATAACAACATGGTAAAAACTTTGAAAATAAAGACGGAAGCAATTAATATTGAAGAAAGCCATTTTAAACCCAAAATAATCTGAAATACGATACAATCTATCCCAAAACCAAGGTGTCACAGAGTACATGAGCATCTACACCGGAATACAGTCTACTACAATATCTAGCGAATAAAACTAAAGTACAAATAGAGATAAAGAAGGAGAGTCAAGGCATGCAAACGCCATGCAGCTACCTCGATAGTCTCCAAATCCTGACTCCTCGGTCAGCGGCCGCCGTGACTCGAAGCACCTGGATTTGCACACGAGGTGCAGGGTGCAACATAAGTGCAACCAACTCAGTAAGTAACAATTCCAACCTATGGATTGAAAGGTAGTGACAAACTCAACCGGCACAGTTATAACAGAAATAACAGTGCAAAAACGTAGGCATGCTTTCAAATTAAATAGATAGTTCAAAATAGTAAAATAGATTAAGCATGAACAATGTGAAGGATATAACTCTTCTACTTCTACATGTCAATGCACATATTGTATGTAATGCACCATGCTAATAGTCTCATGTGCTCACGCTCTCAATACTCAACCACTCTGTACTGTATATGGCCCATACGGCCCAGGGAAGATCCATCCCAGAATATATACATCACTGACCATCAGTCACCAAGCATCGAGGAAGGCCAATCTGGCCCGTGGAGAAGATCTGTATCCAGGTATCAAATGCTTTGAACAAGATCCATGTCTAGGTAAGATCCATCTCTCAATAATATCAAATGCGCTCACTGAAGGTGTATACAGACTCCGGAGGGGCTCCTTCAGACCAAGCGCTATCATAAATCAATATGACTGCTGCGGCGTGCAACCCGATTCCATAACTGTCACTCATAATCAGGCTCTCGGCCTCACTCAGTAATCAATCTCTCCAGTCTCACTCACGAGCTCACAATGTCAAGAAAACTAGTCCGAAAACAATGATATGGTATATCAACATCTAACAACATGGACTAAGATATGATATAAAATGCATGAATATGACTGAGTATGAAATATCAGTGAAATTAGTAAGGTGACAACAAGAAACGACCACTATGTGTCCCAACAGTACCAACATAAAGCCTAAATATGATATCTAGCATGATCGGCAGCTCAATTGCTTTATCAATGATAATAAAACATGGATATCAACCAAATAGAACCACTACACTGCGCTATGGAATCAACCAGGTTACAATCCTCACGGTGCACGCCCGCACGCCCGTCACTTGGTATGTGCGTCACCTCAATACCAATTACATAACATATAACTCGGGGTTTTGAACCCTCAAAACCAAGTTTGAAAGTGTTACTTACCTCAATCCAGGCAAAACTCTACTCCAAAATGCCTTTGCCTCTCAAATCGGTCTCCAAAGGTCCCGAATCTAGCCATAATCAGTACAATACGATTAATATAGGCTAAATGGATCAGTTCCACAAGAAAAATACTAAATTATAGCCAAAAATCCGAAATTGACTTAACCGGCCCTTAGGCCCATGTCTCGAAATCTCACAAAAATCACAAATCTCGAAAGCCCATTTATTAACGAGACTAACCATACCAATTTACTAAAACCCGATAACAAAATCTCATTCAAAACCTCAAAAATTAGATGATGGAATTAAAGGCATGATCATGGAATTTAGCTAAAACCAAGTAAGAATCACTTACCCCAATCAACTCCTTGAAATCCCTTCAAGAATCGCCAAAATCCGTGGTCTTTAGCTCAAAATATGAAAAATGGGTTCAAGCCCTCATTTTTTAAATTTAACATTGCTGCTCAGATATCCTTCATCGCGAACGCGACCTTCCTCTCGCGTTTGCGTAGACCAATCTGCATGCCTCTCAACTTGACTCTTCACGAACGTGAAGCTTGGACAACATCACTTTATGCGAACGTGACCCCTGCCCATGAACGCGTAGACCAAGGGCTTGGGTTCCCCAGCTATCTCAACATCTCTTCGCGAACGCGACACCTCACCCGCATTGGCGATGCACACACAACCATACCTTCGCGTTCGCGTCCAACTCTTCGCGAACGCGTAAAATAAAACCTTCCCAGATCACAACCACCCTTCGCGAATGTGAGGCTCCTCTTGTGAACGCGTAGGAAGAAACCAGCAGAAATACACCAGCAGTTATCAGCCAACAACCAAAGTCCAAAAACGATCCGTTAACCCTCCGAAACTCACCCGAGGCTCCCGGGACCTCAATCAAACATATCATCAAGTTCCAAAATACGATATGAACTTAGTCGAAACCTCAAATCACCTCAAACAACATCAAAACACGAGTTACACACGGATTCAAGCCTAATAAACTTTGAATGTTCCAAATTCGCAAACGACGCCGAAACCTATCAAACCACGTCCGATTGACCTCAAATTTTTCACACAAGTCATAAATGACACCACGAACCTACTCCAACCTCCAGAAATTAAATCCGACCCCGATATAAAAAAATTCACTCCTGGTCAAACTTTTCATAATTCCAACTTTCGTCATTTCAAGCCTAATTCTACTACGGACCTTCAAATCACATTCCAGACGCGCTCCTAAGTCCAAAATCACCTAACGGAGCTAACAGAACCATCAATATTCAAATCCGAGGTTGTTTACACATAAATCGACATCTGGTTGATTTTTTCAACTTAAGCTTTCAATTAAGAGACTAAGTGTCTTAATTCACTCTGAAATCACTCCGGACCCTAACCAACTAACTCGATAAGTCATATAACAGCTATAGAACACAAAAGGAGCAGAAAATAGGGGAACAAGGCTAGAACTCTAGAAACCACCAGTCGGATTGTTACGTCAATTTTCATAACCATAAATACATTATCAAGACAAAGAAACTTGATGCGGAGCAGAAAAACTCGCAAGATTCACCTACTTATTTGATTTTGGGCCCATCAAAATAACAGTAAATTGAAAACATTTTTTGTCCTACACCTAGTCTTTGTTTCTTTAGCCAGCTATTACAGATTTGATCAGAAATGCATACTTCACTTGACTTATGATATCATGTGAATGATGCGTTATCCAAAGTGGGATCGTTTTAACTTTTAATAGTTAGTATTCACTATAGTTCTCATGAAATATTTCTTATACTATAACTTCGATCTCAAGAACAGTCACTACAGCAAAAATGGCCTAAGGACACACCAATTTTAGACAACGCTTGAAAAGTGTTGCCAAAAATATGTACAGGAACGCTTTTTAAGGAGTGGCCTTTGTCGAGCACTTTTGACCACGGAATTTTAACAACGCTTAAAAAATGTTCTTTTTAATTTTAAAGACTACGCTTTTTATGTGTTGATGATTCGTTAAATTATGGCAACGCTTAGTCACATATAATTTAACGCTTTAAGGGAGTGGTTGTTTATATTTGCAATTGTGACCCCGCCTAAACTTGCTCCAAAGTCCTCTAAAATTTCCCGCTCAGATTTTCCTCTATTTGTTTTGGCGAAAAATTACGCCCTAAAATACTCTAATTAAAATATGCCTTTCAAATTTACCCATACAACAAGAGATCTCTGCCTTCCTCCCTAAGATCTGGCTCTTCTTGTACCTCTACGTTCACTGAGTGACGGGGGGGTTCGGCGGAAATCGTTGATGGAGGCGATAAAATTCTTCTAATTTTTCTTCTCAAATATCAAAATTTTCTCTTCGTCTGGTCCTGTGGTTATCAGTTTCAATTGGGGATTTTGTCATTTAGGGTTTGCAACCACTGCTCACCTCCATTTTTCAATGACTTGCGTGTAAGGTTTCTCTGGAATTTTTGCTTTCAATTTAATGACTTTTCAATTTGGCTTCTCTGAAATTCCTAAAATTCCTTTTCTTGTTAATGGCTTCTTTAAATTTCAGTGAAATTACCTTTTTTTAGTTGAGAGATTTGCATTTTATTTTAGAATTTTGTGGGAACCTATAATAATTTTATATTGGAATTAGATATATGCTTTTATGTGATGCCAAAAATGCATGACTTTTGTTTCATTAACTTTCATGTGTTGTCTTTACCCCTACTAACATTTTCTTTCATTCTGGGTCGATCGTGAGCAGAAGTTCATGATACATTTATAACTTGTTGCCACTTTACTTTTTCTCTTGTTGGTATAATTTGAAGTTTTTGTTACACCCCTTTTCTAACCCCCAAAAGATGTATGTTATTAAGGTTTGCGAGTTAAAGGGTTTTTCCAATTGAAGTGACAATTTTGAAATAGGGATTATTTTATTGTTCAGAGTTGCCACTTGGAATTTTTTTTGTTTTCCGGTGTTCCAAGTCACCTTTTATTTGAATCCCTAATCAAAGGAAGATTTGACTCTCTTTTTATTGGTCCGCGAAAACAAAGTTCGGGTAAGGAATTCTGTGGACCGGGGAGAAGGTATAAGGAATTCTCCGAGTCCCGTGGTTCTAGCACGGTCGCTTCATTGACTTAAACTTGGCTTAAATTAATTCTGAATAAATTGTGTTTTATTAATTTATGTGTTTTACTCGTCCGCTTTTACTTCTTGATCATTAAATTTATGA